>PVIY010003732.1:0-109899 GCA_004026745.1 Myrmecophaga tridactyla
AAAAAAAAAAGAACGTGTTATGCATGGTTTTGGTGGACATATGCGTTCGTTTCTCTGAGTTGTAAACCCAGGAGTGGAATTGTTGGGTTATAGGGTAGGCATGTAATTAGCTTAGGTGGATATTGTCAAACAATTCCACATCCTTCCAAACCTGAGACTTATTTTGCCAATTAAAACAAATTTTAGCTATTAGAGTGGGTGAGTAGTAGTCTCTTTTTATGAGGTTAATATTTTCATATGCTTATTGACAACTTGAATAAATAACCATTCATTTTAATGGCACAAACAGATAACTTGCTTTCAGAGAAGTTGACGCTGCCAAGAGTAGTGATGAATTTTCAATTTATAAAGCACAATGACGTGGATATTTCTTGATTTCCCCAAATTTATTTCATTCATTCGTTTTTGAAAAAGCATCTTTATTCACCTACCATACAATCCAGCCAATGGCTCTCAATGTCATTTATTCTTTCAACACGTATTTACCAAGCACTGCTCTGGGCTCAGCACTGTGCCGGAGCATGAAGACACAGAAGCAAATGAGACAGATGTGATCCTGGTCCTCTTAAAATGAACAGGAAATACTCAATAAATATTCACCGGGGAGGCTGTTTGACCAACGTTGTTTGCTTTGGTGGGAAACTGGAGCAGTTCTTTTTTGTATGACATTTCCTTTAAAAGTTGTTTTTTTGAAACAACAACAACAACAACCCCCCACCCCCACCCCAGCTCTTTTAAAAACACATATATCCTCGGGTCAGGTGTGCAGCCAAAGTGGCATAAACTAAGACTGTGCAAGAAAATAGACAAAGTAGGAGGATGCATCTGGGAAACAGCACTGACTCATTTCTTCCCAGAGGCTCTGCCTTTGTTGCCCTTTTCTGTCCAGGCTCTGGATTTCCCTGGGTGCAGTGACAAAGGAACTGAAATTATGGGCAGAGTTATTGCTATTTTACATGCCAGTTGGTGTGAAATGAGACTCAAGAAGTTCACTCGAGTCAGTGGCAGGGAAGAAGACATTGAATACCCTCTGCTAGTCTTTTCTCTGTAGCTGCTAAGAGAACAGAGAACTCCCAATTCAGCAGCAAAAGGCTCTGAGACTCCAGCCTAATTCATTATCAGCTCTCCAGGCAACTACTTCTTCCCCAATCTAGCCAGTGATGAGTCCCAGAGAACAGTAGGTGATTTGCTGTTGAAAGAACCTAGCTCTGGGGTAGGTGACCCAACCTTGGAGATTAGGAGGGATTATGGTGTCTGTGAGTTCTGGGAGTATTTGCTGAGCACCAGGCAGAATGCTGGGAGCTGCCAATTCAAAGAAGACTCCTGGCTTTCCCAGACCTCATGGTCGGGCTGGGACCAAGCCATGGGCTTCCACACCTAGAATTATCCATCCAACAGATAGTTACGGACTGTAGAGTCTGAGAGTATGAAACTGAACTGGACAGGCATGTGAAATGACATGAATGATGTCAAGTGCCAGCCCAGTGCCTCGGCCACAGTAGGCCACTTCACTGCTCATAGTTCCCCTCTTCCTGCCCTACTGTGCATAATTGACCACACCACCAGGCCTTGTGGGGAAACACAGACAAGTGGGTCTGCAAGATTCTGGGAACCAAAAGTACCTGGGACCTCCCAGCCTGGAGCTCTGGGGATTTCCTTCATTGTATCCTGAGTTTCTCTTTAACTTTACAGCCTAATGGTAAGTAGACATCTATAGGCTCTTCCTAAGGACAGTAGTCATTGTATATTTGTAGATGGCTAGAAAGAGGTGGAAAAAGTTACTGTGGTTTCTTTCTTTCTTTTTTTTTTTCTTGTATGCTGTATGGTGAGCAACACATTTCATTCTTTTTCCATGTGATATTCCATTATTGCAGCACCATTTTTTGATTTTCTTTTTTGGGGGGTTAGGGAGTGCATGACCTGGGAATTGAACCCAGGTCTCCCATATGGAAGGCAAGAATTCTAACTCTGAGTTAATTACCCTTGCACCTCCATTTTTCTTGTATGCTGTATGGTGGGGGTCACATTTCATTCTTTTTCCATGTGATAGTTATTGCAGCACCATTTGCTGATTTTGGGGTGGGGGGAGATAGGGGATGGGGGAGTGCATGGACCCAGAATCAAACCTGGGTCTCCCACATGGCAGGTGAGAATTCTACCACCGAACTACCTTTTTACTGCCCTATGGTTTCTTGAGTAAAATACTAACGCAGGAGCCTTGAGACTTCAGTTTTGTTCCTGGTCCCAACAGCAATCAAATTCACAAACTCCCTTTCCCCTAGCACACCATTTGTAGTTCAGATAACATTCTCTGCTTTAATTTAGTCATTTGTCCACATTTTATCTCCCATTGGCTCTGTAAGACTTCACCCCTTATCTCTCCCTCAGGGTTTAACCTAGGGCCAATTCCAACTCTCTGCCTCAGTTCCCCCCCTGCCCCCCCCAGGCCCTGGGAGGTCAGCCCTTCACAATAGTCCATGCGAGCATTTCCTAAATCCTCTGACCTCTCGAAAAGCCTGTGATGGAGAAACTGGAGTTGGCCATCTCCCACCTATGCCCCAGCTGCAATCAGACCTCCACCAGGCCTAATTCCTCAGCCACTGGTTTCTACTTTACAGGGACTATTTGCCTTTGGGCCAGTTCCTGTCCCTCCTACTACAGACCTCAGGATAGGAAAGGAGAGAGCCAGCAGTGTCCTGCCAATCTAGTAAAAGATTGGCCTGGAGCAGGTGGCTTTCCTTGGTTTCCGCATTCATCAGGTGTCAGATCTCAAGTGATGGGACCACTGTCCTGCCTGGCACCCATCTTTCCCCAGTGAGCTTGCACATAACCTATCCCCCAAATTCCAGGGGCAGAATCCAAGCAGGACCCTTGGAAATCTCCACTTCAGATAGCCTTGCTACCCTGAGGTCAGCTCTGTGAGCAACAGATAATCATGCTTGATAACTTCCAAGCCTAAAATCCGCTGCAAGGGATGGGCACTCTCTCCCAGTTATCTCTCCTTCCTGACAAATACCAGAGCAAACCACCCAAATCCCAACTGAGAAATTCTTGTTGAGTCACATCCTCCATCCCCCCACCGCTCCCCACCCTACCCCACTCCACTGGCTTGGGAGCTGGCAGACAGAGGCCAGGCTAGGGGCTATTCGTTAGGGGGCAATCTGATTAACCCCAGCTTCCTGTCTTTAAACTGCTGGGTCTTTTAACTGCTAGGGTTCAAGAAGCTTAGCCCTAGAGCCTAGCCCAGGTCACTTCCAGAAAAATGATGGGGCAGGTTTTTAAAAATGATGCAATCGCATCCTTATTGGAGAGGCAGGATAATGTCAGAGAAAGTGTCCTGTCTTCAGTAGACCTGAGCTCCCTGGGCCTCAGTTTATTCATCTGCAAATTGAGAGGGCTGAGAAACCTACAACCTCCAGATGGGTCCCTGGACCAGATAAGTCCTGAAACCTAGAGGGCCCAGCCTCTCCAGAACATCAGCTAGTTCCATCTCTACTCCATATTACAGACAGCCCCTTCCAACATGAAAAAGGTAGAATGGGCATAACCCAAATACCCCTAAAGAGTGCGATAGAAAGATGAAAGGTGAAGGTGGAGTTATACAGAGAAGGTAGGGTCTAACAAACGAATATGACTGCTGAATCATTATATTGATCATCTCTTTCAGTCTTCAGTATCTTAGAGCATCTAGAAGTGAAAACCTAAAATTGTGGAATTGTAACTCATGACAAACTCTGAAATCTGTTCTACAACTAATTGTTGCAATGTGCTTTGAAATTTATTGCTTTTTCGCATATATTTGCATATGTTATTTTTCACCAAAAAGAAAAATTGATTGTGATGATAAAAAAATATGAATTCCTTCTAGACTCCTGTATTCTGGAGCAGCTAGAAGGAAAAATCTGAGAGGATTGTATGGTAGCCATGACAAACTCTGGGGTCTGTCCTGTAACTACTTGTTGAAGAGCGTTTTGTAAAGTACTGCTTTTGTCTTTCTTTGTTTTGTATATATGTATATTATATTATACAATTAAAAAAAAGTAAAAAAAGAAAAAAAAAGAGAGGCCTGAACTTGCTAGTTAATCTCCAAGATCCAAATCATCAAGTTCTGAGCCCTGTTCCAACAACATCTTTCTTGGACTCGTCTTTTATACGTCTAATGACAAGAGGGTTTGAGTCTTCTGAAAGGATGTTTCTCAACCTTGAATAATAAGCACCTGCTTTATAAAGGGAACATACCTCACAAAGTTAATTAATTTTCATTGTGATGTTCCTTAAATGTGTGCAAACATAAAACTGGTTCCAAACCTCTCAAGGTTTTAGGTTTATAATCAACCATAAAATCAAACACACGCTTACAAATTCTATTTAAAGAAAACTGTAAAACCAATGAGATTCAAATCAACACCATTAGTTTTAAAGTGACTGTTGCTGTTTGCTGAAATTAAACTGCTACTCCCAGCATGATTTAGTTCTGACTGTATTTAAGCAGGTGGTTCATTTAATTCGGAGTGCCTGAATTACCGTGGCACCAGGAGATGACTCAATTCTCCTACCACTTTCTCCATTTGAACTACTGCGTCAGAGCATCAGTTAACCTTCACTTGGTGGGCACAGCCTGTAATGCATTAAGTTCCCCTCTGCTATTTTCTCATTAGCACAATTAAAGTTTCAAAACAAAAACAAATACTTGTTGCCAGCAGCATCTTTCTTCCAAATTTCAGTGTCCTTATTTATGACAAAGGGATACATTTGTCACTACCTACCCAGAGGATGGCTGTGAACATTCACTCATTCATTCAGTCATTATTACTTGAGCACCTGCTATGTGCCAGACACTGATCTAGGCACAAGGGGAGTAGCAGCGACAAGAATGGACAAAATCTCTGCCCCATGACATTTACATTCTGTCAGGAGAGATGGAAGATATAGAAGGTAAACAAAATAACATGATGTGGGGGGTGCAAGCGTAGTTCAGTAGTAGAATTCTCGTCTGCCATGTGGGAAGCCTGGGTTCGAGTCCCGGTCCATGAACTCCCAAACAAAGAAAACAGCAAGAACAAACAAACCAAAAATTCAACAAATGGTGCTGCAATAATGGGATACTCACATGGAAACAGAGTGAAATGTGACCCTGCCTACAGCATACAAAAATAATAATAATAATAACGTGACAGGGTTAAACTCTACCCTGTCAAAAAAATAAAGCAGGGAAGGGGATTAGAGAGTATGGGGAGAAATGGAGGGAAATTACATTTTAAATTGGGAGTTCAGGGAAGGCATTGCTGAGCAGGTGACATTTTAGGCCTAAATGAGATGAGGAAGTATCTCATTCCAGGTGGAAAAGAGAGCACAGGCTTAGGCCCTGGAGTGAGAGCACCTGCTGTGCTCCAAAAAACAGCCAGGAGGTCAGAATGATAAGAGAGGAATAATGTACATGATGGATATATTGTACAATACAAATGTGGGCATAATAGAAAGACGTCGTCTTGCTGCCCGGCAACCTTTTCCTCCATCCTGGCAACCTGACCTTGATTGTCCTCTCTGGAGATGCCTCCCCCCACCTCAGTTTCTGTGCTTCAGATAGAGGTGACTCCACTGCAGTCACCAGGGCTGGGCAAGTGGCAGCCTGGCCAATCGGAGCACAACAGGTTTAGGAATGGGGCAATAAACCTAATCGGAGAGAATGACACCCAGTGAGACTCTTGCTGGCACTCCGTGGAGAGAGGCACACAGCACTCATAATATGATACGAGCCTGGAGTTTCAGGAACCACCTCATGGAACATGAGAAAGAAGCCAATACAGGTTTAAGGGATATAGAAAAATTGGGTCCTGGAAACATCTTTTATTCGCCTTCATTAAGCTGCACATACTTCTGGAGTTCTCAGTTATGTGCATGAATTCATTTCCTTTTTTGCTGAAGCTGGTGGGTTCATTATCTATTGCTGCATAATAAATTACTGTAGAATTTATTGGCTTAAATCACCAAAGCTTATTATCTCACAGTTTCTATAGGTCAGGAATTTGGGTGTGGCTTAGTGCGTGGCGCCGGCTTAAGGGTTCTCCTTTATGTTTTTGTTGTGGCTGCTATCAAGGTCTGCAGGCACCTAAAGCTTGATTGAGCCTAGAAGATCCGCTTTCTAGGTGGTTTGCCCACATGGCTGTCGGCAGGAGGCCTCAGTTCCTTCCCATGTGGGCTCGTCACAGGCTGCTCGAACACATTCACAACATGGGAGCTGACTTCCCCCAAGATGAGCCGTCCATGCCAGGGCAAGTGAGGAGGATGCCTCGGTGCCTTTTGTGATCTATCCTCTGAAGTCAGACGTCATCATTCCCACCTATTCTATTTGTTAGACATGCATTAATAGTGTAGCCTACACTGGAGGGGAAGGGAATTAGGCTACCCCTCTTGAAGGGAGGAGGATCAGGGAATTTTTTAGCATATTTTGAAACCATCACACCTAGTTTGTGTTTGGTTTTCTATCACTTACAAACAATATAATTTGATTTTTTTTGTTGGTTTTTTTTGCATGGACAGGCACCGGGAATTGAACCCAGGTCTCCGGCATAGCAGACAAGAACTTTGCCACTGAGCCACCATGGCCCACCCTAAACAATACAGTTTTGATAGCTGTTTGGGAATTTATCATTATTGCACTATCGCTGGCATCACATGGCTCTCAACCAATCAAAAAGCAAGCAAATAAAAACCCATCAGCCGAGAGATTTCTAACAAAGAGTATCTTATTTTTTATGCAATTTTATTGATACATATTCACACACCATATAATCCATCCAAAGTATATAATCAATGGCTCATAATATCCTCATAGAGTTGTGTGCATTCATCACCACAATCAATTTTGGAACATTTTCACTGTTCCAGAAAAAGAAACAAAAATAAAAAAGAACAAACATCCCATACCCCCTTTTCTCCCCTATTATTATTATTTTTGTCTTTATTTTGTTATTCATCTACCTTGCTTCAGCTTGCTAAAGCTACTGGAATGCAATATACCAGAAATGGGTTGCCTTTCTCAACAGGGATTTATTAGGTTACAAATTTACAGTTCTAAGGTCATAAAAATGTCAAAACTAAGGCATCAACAAGAGGATACCTTCACTGAAGAAAAGCTGATGACATCCGGGGTTCCTCTTTCACAGAAGAAGGCACGTGGCCGGCATCTGCTGATCCTTTGCTCCCAGGTTGCAGTGCTTTCAGCTTCTAATTCCAGAGGCTTTCTCTATGAAACTTCTGCGGGTCCTTGCTTGCTCCTCCAAGGGCACCTCTCTGAGCTCTCTGTGTCCTGAGGGTCCACTCTTAGCATCTCCAGGGTCTCTCTCTCTCTCTGAGTTCTGTATCAGCTCTCTCCAAAATGTCTCTGGACATTTCTCTCTTAGCTTCTCTGGGTCCTCTGTTAGCATCTCTGAGACATTTCTTTCTCTCAGCATCCTTCACTTATTTTCATCTCTCTACGTTTTCTGTCTTTTATTCTTTTCACAAAGGACTCCAGTAAAGGATTAAGACCCACCTTGAATTGGGTGGGTCACATCATAGAAACAAACCAATCCAAAAGGTCCCACCCAACAATAAGTCTCCATCCACAAGCATGGATTAAAAGAACGTGATCTTTTCTGGGATACATAACAGATTCGAACCTGCACATGCCCATATACGGGATAAAGGGAGTGTTAGTCACAAGGTTTTTACAATCACACGGGTCACAAAATAAAAGCTATATAGTTATATAATCATTATCAAAAATCAAGGCTATTGGATTACAGTTCAACAATTTCAGTTATTACTTTCTAGTAATTCTAATATACTAGAAACTAAAAAGAAATATCTATATAATGAGTCAGTAGTCATAAACATTTGTTAGAACATAATTTCTCAGTGAAACCTCCTCCCACCCATTTAATCATTCTCTCAATCTTCAGGGATATGCTGGCCATAACCATTTTAACTTCTTTGTGTTGGAAAGGAGTGTTAACATTTTGGGGTAGAGGAATGAAACTTGTTTATGTTCTTAGAGAGACGGGGGGTTCCTCTGGGTTTTGAGGTTTATCTGTATAGTAACAATCTGGAGGCCTTAAGTTTCTGAAAAAATAAGCTGGTAAAGAGAAACTTTTATGGCGTCTTAGATAGGCCCAGAGTATTCTATAAGGTTTCCAGGAATACTGTTGGTGGGGTCTTGGCATACTGTGGTAGTTTGCAATATCTGGCTGAAGCTTGCATAAGAATGACCTCCAGAATGACCTCTCAACTCTATTTGAAATCTCTTAGCCACTGAAACTTTGTTTCATTTCTTTCACCCCTTTTGGTTAGGAAGACATTCTGAATCCCATGATGCCAGGGCCAGGCTCATCACTGGATTCATGTCGCACATTGCCAGGGAGACTTACACCCCTGGTAGTCATGTCCCATGTGGGGTGGGGGGTAATGAGTTTATTTGCAGAGTTGGCTTAGAGAGCGAAAAAGCCCACATCTGAGCAACAAAAGAGGCTCTCTGTGGGTGACTCTTAGGCATAATTATAAGTAGGCTTCGCTTCACCATTTCAGAAATACATTTCATAAGGGTAAGCCTCAAGATCAAGGGCTTGGTTTATTAAATTGAGAGTCCCTGATGCTTGAGAGAATATCAGAAATTCCCCAGGTGGGGAAGTTTAATAGTTTCACATTTTTCCAAGTCCCTCAGGGAGACTTTGTAAGTACTTTTTATTTCTGCCCCAAATACTCTGGAATGTATTGGGGTATTATAACAATCTATGCAGAATAGCAAGATCTCATTCCTTATTCTATGTTCCATATAATTATGTTGTTTAAGTGAATTGACCAGAGAGGTTAAATTCGATAGTGTGTGTGTGCTGTTTTGAAACTGTTATGTACCCCAGAAAAGCCATGTTCTTTTAATCCTAATTCAATCTTGTGGGAACAGACATTGTTTGGGTGGGGATCTTTAATTAGGTTGTTTCCTTTCCATGGAGATGTGACCCCACCCATTCAAGGTAAGTCTTAATTCACTTACTGGAGTCCTTTAAGAGGGGAACACTTTGGAGAAAATTTAGATGCAGCTGTTTGGAGATGCTTGGAGGGCTGACACAGAGAGCAGAAAGATGAAACCAGGACACAGATATTTGGAGATGCAGACAGAAATGTCCCTAGAGAAGCTAAGGTAAGAAATGAAATCCTGAGTTTGCCCACAGAAGCTAAAAAAGGACCTACAGATGCTTAGAGAGAGAAAGCCACTGGAGTCAGAAGCTGAAAGCAACAAACTGGGAGCAAGGACCAGCTGATGCCAGCCATGTGCCTTCCTAGCTGACAGATGTGTTCCAGATGCAAGTTGCCTTTCCTCCAGGGTGGTATCCTCCTGTTGGTGCCTTAATTTGGAAATTTTCATGCCCTTAAAATTGTAAGTTATAACTTAATAATATATTGCAGTTAAGCAGCTTTAACAAACCGAAACAGCATGCTACAGAAAATTAAAATTTTGGACCAAATAAACATCTCTTCCTTTGGTCTTATTCAGAAGTTGAAGTTTAAAATTACAGACAATATCATCCTTTACCTTGTATTCAGATTTCTCTTAGTCCTAACCAGGTCCATTTCATTTATACCTTTCATTGAAGTCTGATCTCTTTTACAGCTTCTTTAACAGTTGCTGTATGGAGTAATGCTGGCTCCAAAGTATATCTTGTAAATATCAATTTGACCCTTTCACAAGTTCAAAAACCTCCACTGGCCTCCAATATCCAAAGATCCAGACTTCTTTGCAGGGTCACCATCAGAGCCTGGCCCCAGTTTCCTCTCTACCATTCCCCCATATACTTGTTGCTCCAGCATTTCTAAGCTGCCTGCTCATCTCTGCATATGCCACAATTTTACACCTCCATGCCTTTGTTCCTGCTGTTTTAGTTACCTTTTTTCCTGTAAAACTCTACTCATATTTCACAATCCAACTTGAATGTCACTGCTTCTGTAAAAATTTTTCTGGCTTAACAAAAAAATCATGATACCACTTTATTAATGATCCATTGAGCATCAGACGCTTCATATTTATTATCTCCAATTCATAAATTCATTACCATAAATTTATGTGCTATTTATACTATCTGCATTTTACAGATAAGGAAAACCAAGTTCCTCCAGAGAGAGTAAGGGACTTGTTTATGTTCTTACAGCTGGTAAGTGGCAGAGAAAATATTCTTATGTCCTAGTTAGAGTTAGCTATTCCTTCCTCTGTGTGCCAGTTTGAAGCTATTATGTACCCCAGAAAAGCCATTTCCCTTAATCCTTATTCAATATTGCTGGGTGGGATTCTTCTGATCGTTTCCATGGGGATGTGACCCACCCAATTGTGGGTGGTAACTTTTGTTTAGATGGTTTCTATGGAGATGTGTCTCCACCCATTCAAGGTGGGGCTGCTTTCTGGAGCTCTTGAAGAGGGAACCATTTTAGAAAAAGTTTTAGATCCAACAGAGTCCACACACAGCCAGAGATTGTTGGACATGAAGAAAGAAAATGCCACTGGGGAAGCTATTGGAGAAGCCTGGAGAGAAAGCTAGCAGATGTCGCTGTGTGACTCTCCAGCTGAGAGAGAAACCCTGAACATCATCAGCATTCTTGAACCAAGGTATCTTTCCCTGGTTGCCTTAATTTGGATATTTTGATGGCCTTAGAACTGTAAACTTGCAGCTTATTAAATTCCCTTCCTAAAAGTCATTACATTTCTGGTATATTGTATTCTGGCAGCTTTAGCAAACTAAAACACTTTGCTCCTAGCCCTCTTCATTTATATGCACTGATTATAGTTACTGAATCTGGCTCCCCTGAGAGACCATGAACTTCTTGTGGGCCTGGCCTGAATCTAGCATAGCCAGCTTCCGTGGAGCACTCACTATATGTGTGAGGCACAGGGTTTAGGATTGCCCATTTTCCGGATGAAGGCATCAAGGCTTAGAGAAATTAAATGTCCAAGATCTGACTTCAGACCCTATACCCTTATCTCCCAAGTGTGGCTTGCATGACAGGTGGTAAGTTCTCAGTAAGTATATGTTTGAAAGCAAAACTGGAGTGAAGGAGTGAATGAGAACTGGGTAGACCCAAGTTCCTACCCTCTACCATTCCTAGCTGGAGGCTGTGAGGTTTTTGTTTACCTGCATCAGGTTGGGTGCAGGCTGGAGGGGTGGGAAGCCTGCAGACAGGATTGAATAGAAATATCCTGATTGGAATCCAGAGGTCCCAGCTTCTCGTCCTGGCTCAGCCTCCATCTAAATGGCTGACTCTGGTCAGGCCACTTCATTGCGCAAGGCCTCCTTTTCCTCATGTAATATGATAGGGTAAAATTGCTAAGATCCCACCAAGCATAGTCAGGTGGGATCTGAGATGACACCAGACAGATAGGAGCATCCCTGGGGGTCCAGCAACTGTCAGAACCCAAGGCCCTTCTATAATAGGCATGCTGCTTGGCCTGGTGACCAAGAATGGCCACTGTCCTGAACTGATTGCCCACTTCTGTGGCTGGCCCAACCTCTCCAGCCTCCATCCTGAATACTGCATTACACAGAAGAAACTAGAGCAGCTTCCGCTCCATGTGTTCAAGTTAAATTTTATCTGCCATCCTTGCCTGGGACCCAAAGGAGATTAGCTCCATCTGGAGTTTCTCACTGCCTCAGCCAGCTGAAACGTGTTTGGATCAACAAACTTCATCAACTCATTTCTGTCTCCAACTCTTATTAAAGGCATTAGGCAATAGGAGCCCCAGGGTTGACCTTTGCATCTTCCATTGTTATGGCTGTTATTATAGGCACCAATAATAGTAGGATAATAATTCCTGGTTAAATGGTTCTTTCACCAGCAGTCTCAAAGTACTCTGGGAACATTATCTCATGGCCTGCCTGGTTCACCCTCCCACAAGCCTTCTCTTCAGATCACTCTTCCATGTTCTTGCCTTCTGAAAAGTCCTCTTCCACATTCCTTCTAGCTCTGTTTTGGCACAATTTTGGACCATGTTCCCAGGTAACCAGCTGAGAGTTGCCTTGAAGAGAAGCCTGTCCACATGTCAAAGACCTTCCTTCACTGACTGGTTTCTCTATGTGCTCCAAAGGAAGAAGAATTATTAACAGTGAATGTATTGAAGTGTTTTCAAATACTAAGAGTAGAAAAGAAATGAGTAAATATAATTTTTTAGTTGGTATGTGCCTTGCTGTGGTTGTTTGTCCCTCCTGTTCCTCATTGACCAGAGGAGCATGATCTGCAAATATAAGCTGTTCTTGTAGAATTATTACCATTAAAGTACATGGTTATTAGGGGGTGCTATTCCTTCCTTCCTTCCTTCCATCTTTTCTTCCTTCCATCCATCTTTCCTTCCTTCCTTCCTACTTCTTCTTTCTTCCTTTCTTTCTTCCTTCCTACCTTCTTTCTTTCCTTCCTTCTTTTCCACTGCCTAAAAATTAGGATAAATGTACTGTCACACTAGAACTACCAGCCTAGGGCCAAGAATCTAACCATAGGTATCTCCAAAATATTCTGGGAGACACAGCAGGTCAAGATGCATGGGCCAACTAAGATCTGTTTCCTGAATTGTTTTGGAAATAATCCCACATGCAGAAAGAGATTATCTGGAGTGAGAGAGGAATGCTGCAAAGAGATTGGGAGAGGAATGGAGTTTAGAATGACACAGTTTTTAGGAAATACAGCCTTGCCTCCAAAACAATGATTGTGGCTGGACAACAAATTGAAATAATGTGGGTTCTGAAATATTTTCAACTCTTTCAAGTGAAAATAACTGCAGAAACAGGGAAGGTCAGTGACTATGTTAAACTCACCTATGAACGTCTATTTGCCTGACTACCTGTGAAAGGATCAGGGAAGGATGTTAGATCCGAGATACAGGCATATGCTGGCCCAGATTGGGAAGGGGAGTGGAGCTTTCACATGGACAAGGTGAACTATGGAATTCACCAAGACATGGGGAGAAAGGAGGGAGAGAGGAGAGCTGAGCTTCAGGGAGGGAAATCTAGCTGGTGCAGCTAGACAGGGGCTGGGCAGCGCTCACTTGAATGGGAGTTGATGGCTTATCATCAGGAGAGCAAATTGTAATCCAGAGAAAACTGGGAAGGACTTGGGGCCTTGTTTCAGTTTGCTAATGCTGCTGGGATGCAATATACCAGAAATGGGTTGGCATTTATAACGAGCATTTATTAAGTTACAAGTTTACTAAGGCCATAAAAATGTTCAACCTAAGGCATCCAAAGAAAGATACCTTGACTCAAGAAAGGTTGATGGCATCTGGAACACCTCTGTCAGCTGGGAAGGCATGTACTGGCTGGCATCTGCTGGCTCTTTGGCTTCTGGTTTCAAATAACTTCCCCCTGGGGCTTTTTCTTTCTGCATCTCCAAATGTTTCTGTCTGTGTTGGCTCTGAGCTTTTTTCCAAAATACTTCCCTCTTAAAGGACGCCAATAAGTGGATTAAGACCCACCATGAATGGGTAGAGACACATCTTTGTGGAAACCACCTAATCAAAAGCCAGTCCCACAACTGGCTGAGTCACATCTCCATGGAAACAACTTAATAGAAAAGATCCCACCCTACAATATTGACTCTGGATTGAAGAACGTAGCTTTTCAGAAATACACAACAGTTTCAAACTGGTACAGGCCCTGAAGAAAAACACAGTTTTCTCTGGTTCCTCAGGGGCTAGAGAGAGTTGAGTAATCTTCTGAGGTTTGGGGTCACAAAGAGAATCCTATGCTTGAGAAAGGGAGCAGTGGTGGGAATTCCTCGAAGAGACAAATAATGGAACTAGACCTGTCTTCAAGTCCTTGATCCATCAATGGCACTGGCATTGACCTTGAAAAAGTCATAGAACTTCTGTCAGGGCCGCCATCTATGTGGAGGCCCCAACTCCGAAACACTTCCCTCATCTGTAAAATGGGGACATTAGCAATAACTATGAGGTAAGATTATTTTGAGGAAGGACCAAATGCAATTGCATCTGTGGGAGCACTTGTAAACTGTGGAGATGGTAGTCAGTTGGCTTGATCACTCCACCTGTACTTCGTTCTTGGCCTGAAAGTCCCTCCTGGTTTCAAAGGTAAGGTAGGCCTTTGAGCTGAGCCTGGGTTGGGTAGGAAGAAGAAAACAACATGGAAAGGGAAAGTGAGAGGAGACCATGAATTCAGAAGTGTGGTCTTTGAGGGGAGATTCCACCCAGAGAAACAGCAGTGGAAAGTTGACTGGGAACAGGCAACTTGGACCCAGAGCATCTGGAGAAACTCTGGACCTGAGACAAAAGACAACTGGAGAGGCTGAAATATAGGGTTACCCAGTCAAGTCCAGGACCAGGAGAGGCCCATGTTTGTGCACATTCTCTATACTTGCCTATAGATTGTTAGAAGCCAGATGAGCCCAGGCCTGTCTAGTTGTTGAACTCCCCACTGCAGAGCTCCAGTAGAGACACTCCCATCCCATCCCTTTCTTGGTCTACTACTATTTTTTATCAGTCTCAGGGCAAGAAATTCCTGGACCAGGAGGCCATGACCTTCATGTCCCCAGTGAAAAAATGCTGTCAGTCCTGAAGCTTAACCACACACACACACACACACACACACACACACACACACACACACACACACACACAGAGTCCCTGTAAGGTGAGAGTAGATTAAATTAGACAAATTTCCAAGTCTTATTAGAAGCAAGTCAGGAATTGAGTAAATGTAATTCCACCAGCTTTCTTTGGCCCCTGGGACTCCAGAGGAGGCAGGGAAGGGGACCTGCCTCAGTCCCTCGGAGATAGGGCCTCACCAAAAAGTCAGATTTCTTTCAGTGTCACCACCCTACTATCAGAGGGCTTGAATCACTGTCCCAGAAAAATTTACTTCTAGCAATCAATAGGCAAGTCTAGAGAATGTGCACAAACATGGGCCTCTCCTGGTCCTGGACTTGACTCTGCCTCACCAAGGCCATTTCCTCATCCAGGGGATAAACAGGGTCAGGGCCCACGTGCCCCTCCCAGACAGTATTGCTCCCAGCTTTCCAGCCTTCCAGCCTTCCAAAGAACACACCTCACCCCTTGCCCCTGCAGATACTGTGTCAAAAGGACTCAACAGTTATGTGGATCTGCCCCTCACCGAGGGTTGAGTGAGCCCTGCAATGTGCTTTGGGGTCAGGTGGACTGTGGCTTGAATCCCAGGTCTGGCACTTGGCTTCTGGGTACCTTGGGCAGGTTCCCCAGCCTCTCTCACTCTAACCTCTCCTACCTTGATAATGCACTTCTCAACCTTGGCTCCTTGCTTGAATCACTTGATGAACTTCAAAGTATAACTATGCCCAGACCCCAAGCCAGACCAGTACAATCAGAATCTCTGAGGGGGAAGCCCAGGCATTGTCAGTTTTACTCCTAGAGTCTCCAAAAGGAGCATGGCCCTGCTGACAGCTTGATTTTGGCCCAGTGCAACTAATTTTGGACTCCTGACCTCCAGAACTGTGTGCAAATAAATTTCTGTTGTTTATAGAACAAACAAAAAACCCAGGTGATTCTTATGTGCACCTCAGCTGGTCCTTTCTAATTTGCTACTTCTAATCTGCCAGAGTTGGCAACCATGAGCCCCAGCTGTTAGGACAGAGTGGGGGTGGGGAGAGGACTAGTCATGAAGCTGGTTCCCTGTGGCCCCAGAGATTTGAATCAGAGCCATAGGAGCAAATTACAAGGAGGCAGATTGGGTTCAGAGTAGGAAGAAATTTCTAACCATTCCTGAAATGCCTTTTCTGGAACTACCTTCAACAACCAGCCTAGAAAGCACACAAGTCTTGTGTAAAGTTATGTCAAGCATGCCTAATTTTACCACACTAGTACGATGACTTACCTAGTTTACTAAGTAAATTTCCAAGTAGCTTTTGGTCATTCGCAAAAATCAAGTACACTCTCAAGAATTATGGGTACTGCCACTTACTAGAATGTTTCTTAACCTTTCTGAGCTTCCCTGGCATCCTTTCTAAAATGGGAATGATGACCACTGCGTGCTTCACTGTGAGAGTTCAGTGAAACAACAAGGGAATATGGAAGCTCCTGATTCCCCTTGTTGAATCTGAAAGAAGGGAGATGGCCATCAATGAGGATCTAAAGGTGGCATTCATTCCAAATGTGGAAAGTCCCCTTAATCTGGAGGGCTCTGGAGTCAGACGTCCTGGGTGGACTTCTGGCTTCATCACTTAATGATGTGGCTTGATCTTTCTCAACCTCAGTTTCCGTGTTTGTTAATGGGGCCGAAAGGGTCAAATGAGAGAATACCCATAAAGCTCTCAGCACAGTGCCTGATATTTGGCAAATGCTCAATAAATGTTAATATTCTTGCTATTATTATTCCCCTTGAAATAAATCTATTGTCTATCTGGGTGACCAATTTGAAGGGGACAGCATTTATTTGGATCTGTAAATCTGGAACACTTGTTAAGAAACCAGTCCCACCCACTCTAGGTTTGTTGACTTGCTTTCAAGTCCCAGGTCCTTGCTCCGAGAGCTCTACTCCTGGTGAGCCTGTCTGGGGCGTGAGAACAGAAGCCAAGGGAAGTGTTTGCTTTGGAACAAAGAAGAAATGAGGTTGGAGTTTTGGAGACGCTCGCCATTTAAGAGAAAGAAGTCATCTGTTTCTCATAAAATGGAGTGCTGAGAGTGGAAACCATTTTCCTGAACTGTCCGGGACAGCTCAGTATTAGTTGTTACATCTCCTTGTGTATCAGGAGAGGGGTCCAAGGGGTACCGGGACCCGCTGCAACCAAGCCTACACTTTAAAAATAGACCTGGGGCGGTGCAACAGTGGCTCAGTGGCAGAGTTCTCGCCTACCATGCCAGAGACCCAGGTTCAATTCCCGGAGCCTGCCCATGCCCAACAACAACAAAAGAACCCTGGATTTCTTTTGAGTCTTCAATGGTCAGGCTGAAAGCATCTTCAAGTTGCTCCCATCCTTTCGTCCATAACTGGCTGGGTGTGAGTGGGAGGTAGGGTGGGGGATATTGATGGGGAAGGTGTCTGGGTTGGCAGTTCTGAGTCACTGCCTCTAGAAAGGAATGCTATAGTCCTAATATAAATTTCTAAGAGCTCTTTAATGTCTTCTCTCCTTCTCTGTGGGATTCACGAAATTGCTTTCCTCATGCTGTTAAAAATTTTAGCTGGGTTGCAGAAACCCCCACATAGAACCATGCCTCAGATAAACCCAGGCCATTATTAACAAGAGAAACATTCTTTTCCACAGAGGTTTCATTTCTCTCTATTAAGGGTCTGTGTTTTGCTCCTGGCACCACCACCACCAACTCATTCAACTTTACTTAAAAAGAAAAAGATACCCACACCCCCAGAGTTTAGTTTGGTTTTATTCCAGCCAAGGCACGGACTAAATGAGATTCAGAAGAACTACCAAATGCTGATATTCCCCAACATTGTTTCATTTGTGCTTCTTGATGCCGAGGGGACAGTTCATAGTAAATGAGGCCGGAAGCCTCCTTCTCCAGACCCCCACCCCCATTCAGTTCTTCCTCCAGCAGAACACAGGCCGGTTGGTGGCCATGGTTTTTGGAAAGTACGGCTGCCACAGCTTGTTGCAAATGGATGATGGACGTCAGGGACTGTCGGCACCACATCTCTCACCAGCCCCAAATTACTGCCCCAGGATTTATATGAAAAGAACTGAGAAGTGTGGAGAGACAGAACTCATAATATCTGCTGCTTCACAAGGATTATGTGTCTGTTTCCATGAGGAACTACTGATCTCATTGCTATGGCCCTGAGGTGCATGGGAAAGTATGGTCAGGTGGCCTTATCTGCCTTTGCCAAGGAAGGCAAGGATCTCACAAATGGGGAGCTCCTACCATGAGCCATCACTGAGTTAAGAGCTTTGCACATATTGTCTCATTTAAGTCTCTACCACAACCGTGTGAAACAGGTATTATTTTCCTGGAAGGAGAACTGAGGTTCAGGTTGTGTATTAATAAGAATAGGCTAGGTTGAGCCATTGATATTACCAAGACAGTAGAATGAGGTGCCCCTGGGTTCTTTCCCTGCCCCCCAATTTTTGAATAACAAGCAAAAGCTGGCACAACCATCTTTCTCAGAGCTCAAAACAAATAACAAACAAAAAACCAAAAACAATTAAAGGGTTGTAGTGACTGAGCAACTGCTAAATCAAGAAAAAAAACAACTTAAAAACAGCAGGAAGGGTGCATGGGTGGTTCAGTGGTAGAATGCTTGCCTTCCGTGGGGGAGACCCAGGTTTGATTCCTGGACCATGCACTAAGAAAAAAAAAAAAAAAAAAAACCAGCAGGAAAACCTTGTGTTGCCTTTATTGGTGTCAAGTTAGTCTGCGCTCTCAGCATGGGTCTCTGGTCCTGGTTCTGGAAATATCAGAATACACTTTATGCATCTATAAGTGTGCATGTATGTCTGTTCTAGTTTGCTAGCTGCCAGAATGCAATATACCAGAAACGGAATGGCTTTTAAAAGGGGGAATTTAATGAGTTGCTAGTTTACAGTTCTAAGGCCGAGAAAATGTCCCAATTAAAACAAGTCTATAGAAATGTCCAATCTAAGGCATCCAGGGAAAGACACCTTGGTTCAAGAAGGCTGATGAAGTTCAGGGTTTCTCTCTCAAGTGAGAAGGCACATGGCTTCTCTCTCAGCTGGAAGGGCACATGGCGAATATGGCGTCATCTGCTAGCTTTCTCTCTTGACTTCTGGTTTCATGAAGCTCTCCGGGAGGCATTTTCCTTCTTCATCTCCAAAGGTCGCTGGCTGGTGGACTCCCCTCTTCGTGGTGCTGCAGCATTCTCTGCTCTCTCTGAATCTCTCATTCTCCAAAATATTTCCTCTTTTATAGGACTCCAACAAACCAATCAAGACCCACCCAAATGGGTGGAGACATGTCATCACCTAATCCCGTTTAACAACCACTCTTGACTAAATCACGTCATCCAGGGAGATGATCTGATTACAGTTTCAAACATACAGTATTGAATAGGGATTATTCTACCTTTATGAAATGGAATTATTTTAAAACATGGCTTTTCTTAGGGGGCATACTTCCTTTCAAACCAGCACAATGTCTTTGCCAAACCATATGGTGGCAGCCTGAAGGACTGAACCAGGATGCTTACCTCTGTGTTGCCAGTCTCAGAACGTTCTCTTAATATGGAAGTGACCCAGAAGGCAGCTAAAAGCCCATAAGAAAAAAGTCAGACTGCAGCTGCCTGGGACAAAGGATTACCAGTTTTAAAGTATAAAATAGAGTACCCAGAACTGGGAAGAAAGAAAATTTGCTGGGGAAAAAGGCCATTCAGAAAATCTGTGTAAACTTAATAAGGCCACACATGCATGTCTAGGACAAGACACATACTCAGAAAAGACTGAGGAGGACCCTACACTGTTGCCTCAGGCTGTTCTTTTGGCTCCTTGTTAGGCTGGCAAAGCTCTGAAAGGGAGTACTCACCCAGAGATAGTCTGCAAAGATTGAGAAAGGTGTTTTCTTTCATTTATTTTCTTTTCTTTCCCCCTTGTCCTCTCCGCCTCCTCCTCTTTCTTTCACTGCCTCCTGGAATTTAAAAAAATCTCTGTCATATCACTAGCTAATAACAATCTTGAGGAACAGACACCTCAATGATTAAATTCCAGAGTTAGTGTGCAACAAAAAAATTTCAAGGCCCACAATGAAACAGGAAATGATGGCTTCCTAAAAAGAAGCAAAATATTGCATCAGAAACCATCAATGATGAAGCCAGGCTATGGACATAACAGACAAAGGCTTTTCCAAAACTTTCTTAGAGAGAGATATCCAAACATACTATGTGATTTTGGAGGAAGAGGGTAGCTATAAATAAAATTTCTTACTATTTTATTTAATTCCCTGAAAAGTTCTGTTAGGGAATTGGACAGATCTCGCTGCCCATTAGACAGAAAACTGAAACCCACAAAGACTAAAGTGACTTATCTCCTATCAGAGCAAATCAGTGGCTGAATGAATAAAGAAGTACCAATGTTAATGGGTAATAAAGATAAATCGTGGTAAGTATGTGGTGAAACTGTCACATTTATAGATACCTGGTGGTGGTATAAATTAATACATTTTATAAAAGCCGAGTTTTTACTATAAAATATTTTATACATATAACAGAATTTACAAAATATATATACATGATATTTAGAATAGCAAAGCATTGTACATACTGCTCTACTTATCATCAGTGCTCTACAACATTAGGTCTCTTTAAATTACAACAGTGATAAAAATGACATGCTCTTGGTAAAAAAAAATCTGAACCATACCCTAATTCCCAGTTAACAAGTGTTAAAAACTGGTTATACAATTTTATGTATATTCATTTTGGAACACAATCCAGGACCATATATCTAAAGAGCCATAGAAATGTCTTCTACTGTCTGACTCTCTCACCCCACCCTGGGAATTTATCCAGAAAAAGACCCTGCAGGCTTCCCTCCTTTCCTAGAAACGACCGAGCTCTTCCCTACACAAGTCTTTGCCCTCGTTGCTCTCTCTGCCTGGAGACCTGCTACCCCGGGTTTGATCATCATTGGATGTCTAGTCAGGTCTTGGCTCAACTGTCACAACCCCTGAGAGGGGGCCCACATTTAACTTGCCTGTTATCGTTCCCTCTTCCCACACCACCGCCTTTCATTTCACGCTGCGTTATTTTCTTCCTTCCCCTTACTGCTCATTATCACTCTCTGAATCACCTGGGTTAGACGGTGCCTCACTCATTCGTGTGCCCCCCCCACCTTATCATAAGCCCCTTGAGAGTGGCCCTTTGTTGCTTCCTTGTTCTCTGCAGTACTCCCGTCACCTGGCACACAGTGGGAACACACATCTTAGTGGAGAGGATAAATGTCTTTGCATGAAGCCATCATCTGGTACTTGGGTAAGGGGTATCTGACTTGGAATCCAGGCAGCTGAATTTTTTACCAGCCTTCAAGATTCTGAGGACCCCATATGACCCAGCAATCCCAAAGGAAATGAAAGCGGGGACTCAGCCGGATATCTGTACACCAGTGTTCATAGCAGTGTTATCTGCAATGGCCCAAAGGTGATAGCAACCCAAGTGTCCATCAATAGAAGAATGAACAAACAAAACGTGGCATACGCATTGGAATATTATTCAGCTGTGAAAAGGAATGAAGTTCTGAAACACACCACAGCATGGATGAAGAGTGAAGACATCATTTTATGTGAAATAAGCCAGACACAAAAGGACACACACATATTGTGTGATCTCGCTAATATGAAATAATAGGAATATGCAAATTCAGAGAGACAGAAACCAGATTACAGGTTACAGGGGCCCAAGGTGGGGTTGGAGAATGGGGGAAAAGTTTGGTAATGGATTGACGGTAGCATGAAGCTGTGAATGTAATTAGCAGCACAGGACTGCATACTTGAAAGTGGTTAAAATGTGAAATGTTATGTTTTCTAAATGTTACCACAATAATTTTTTTTTTTTTAAGTTTCTAAGGAAAGGTGGAATGACTTCTTTTTCAGAGATAGATGCTGCATGGCGGGCAATCTGCCTTCCCTCTAACCTTTTTCATTCTTGGCTTCTAAAACAAAGAGGAGGTGAAGAAAAGTCGATGGGCAAGAGTCTGTCAAAATAACACCAAGGCTGCACTTAATTAAGATGAATAATTTGAACACTCTCAAGTCAAACAATGGAAACATTGAGTCCCTACTGAATCATAAACTTGGCCAAGTAAGCCGGTCTCCAGAAGCCTTCTGGAACATTCTCAGACATGGGAGAAGACATCTTGCTTAGCCCTGGGGATAGAGAGGGGGGAGGGGAGAGAAAATAGGGTTCAGGGAAACCTGGGTCTTAATTTCAGCTCCACAGACACGTTCCAGGTTGTTTCAGACTTAGTGAATCTCCCTCACTTTTTCCCTTCTAACAAAATAAAGCATGTTCACTATAGATGAATCAAAAGAGCAGCTGAAAACCCCACATAATCCTACCATCCAGAAATGTAATGTTTTGGTTTATATCCTCCAGAGGATTTTTTTTCCCTTAGTATAAATATACTTGAAATATTAAAATGTGATTATACTGTATATACTGCCTTATCAACTGCTTTTATCACCTCATAATATATTGTGAAACTTTTCCCATGCCATTAAATCCTTTTCAGCACCACCATCTTCTTTCTGTTTTAATTTTTTTTATTTTAATGTGAAGTTTCTGTTTATATAAACAGGTTGTCCGGGGCCTCACCATGGAGCAGGAACTGAGTAGCTAGGAGCTGGGAGGCTGAATATGGCTGGGATGTGTAAATAACAGAAGGTGGAAGGAACTCAGCTAAGCAGCCCCAGCGTCACAGGGGACAGGTAAACAGGAAAGGTCCCATCCTCTGGCTCTGAGCCCCCCTCACGGTCTCAGCCTAGACCCCTGCCACCTCCTCGCTGGGGTGGCTCTGGGCTGGGACAGACCAAATCTGGATGCAGTGGCCTCTCCCTCGGCTGTAGTTGCTGACATTGCAGGAGTGACTCCAGATTTCACTGCACAGAGCAGCAGGCGTGGGGAAGGAGAAACTGAAACGGTGGCAGGCAGCTTTCACTGGGCACTGGTTATACCCTGAGGTCCAATGCCAGGCCTCGTGCCAGCTGCCTCTGCAGGTGTGGGAGGTTTGGCAGGCCTCCTGCCAGAGCTCATGGGCCTGTTTCTGCTGGGGGCATGTTCAGGACCAACACCAGCTCTGGTCCACTTTTGGATCCAGGGCCCCAAGCTGGGGGAGCACTCAGAGAAGCAGGCGAACAGGATGAAGTGCCGTTTTCAGGTAGATGCCATCTCTCCACAGTGGCCACGGTTGAGCGTGTACAGGTAGGAAATGTCCTTACTGGCTCCCCCAGGAGCAGCAGGCATTGTGCCTTTGGGGACTGCGCTGCTCACACAACTTGTCCTCAGGGCTTCTGCCTTTCCCTTCTGGGACTTGGCGTTCACACAGAGGCTGAGAAGTTGAGTCCTGGCCCGAGTAGTTCTGGGCTGGGGACCCCATACTGTGGCCACCGACACCAGAGGGAGCAGCAGCTATGCTGTCGTCAGTGGGGCTGTGTTTGCTCCTGGGAGAGGAAGTGGTTCTCGGTCTGACTCAGGTTTCTGCTCTGCACTTCCCCTTTCCTCATTCCAGGAGACAACTGCAGGTTAGCGGCCTTGGAGACAGTGGAGCAAGCAGCGGGAATGGAGCCTGGAGTGGAGCTTGAATCCTGCGACCACCTGGGATGGTGAAGTCCTCTGAAGACCCCAGCTGGAAGAGGAACTAGCACCATCTTTTTTTTTTTTTGTAATGTTCACACAGCTTTATTCATAATAGCTAAAAATTGGGTATAGCATGGTTGCCCATCAAAGGAAAATTGATAAATGAATTGTGACAATTTATCAAATTTAATATTACGTAGATATCACCTTGTTAGTCAAGATGTAATGAAGAGGCTAGAAGGAAGTGCATGAAAATGTAGAGCTGTGTTCCAGTAGCCATGTTTCTTGAAGATGATTGTATAATGATATAGCTTGTGCAATGTGACTGTGTAATTGTGAAAACCTTGTGTCTGATGCTCCTTTTATCTACCTTACCAACAGACGAATAAAACATAGGGAATAAAAAATAAATAATAGGGGGAACAAATGCTAAAATAAACTTAGATTGAAATGCTAGTGATCAATGAAAGGGAGGGGTAAGGGGTATGGTATGTATGAATTTTTTTCTGTTGTCTTTTCATTTCTTTTCTTGAATTGACGCAAATGTTCTAAGAAATGATCATGATAATGAATGTGCAACTATGTGATGATACTGTGAATTACTGACTATATATGTAGAATGGAATGATCACGTGTTAAGAATGTTTGTGTTTGTTGCTATATTTAAAAAAAATTTAAAAATTAATTTAAAAAATAAAAAATTTAATATTACTCCAGTTTTAAAGAAACAGAATACCAATATACTCAACTGCATGGATGAATCTCAAAAACATTCATTTGAGTTTGAAATAAGATCCTTGAGCAATAAAATTTACTATTGCATGATATTACATTATATCAAGGCTTAGAACAGCAAATTGAACATAAAGCAAAATAGGTGGTTAAATAAAATACTAGGAATTGCCTTCGAGAATTGGGTGGACCGGACATAGGTGTACTAGGGAGAAACAAGGGAACTCACTGGGTTCAGGGTAGTATGCCATACCTTTTTAGGGGTCTTGTTACAGGGGTTTTATATTTTTCAAATTTCACTGAATTACATTAATTTAATAATCATACTTTTAGCGGTTTGTAAATCATACCAAATACAAAGAAGACCTTACTCAAAAATTAACTTCTTTTTATTATATATATCCTGAAGTATTTATGGGTGAAGATCGCTCATGTTAGCAGTCTACTTTGACATAAAAATAAATTAAAAACATAAAACAAAACATAAACAATTGCTTTGATGGAAAGCACTATGGATGGAAAATGATATATAATAAAATAATTATAGCAAAATGTCCAAGTACAATGTTCAGGCTAAACATTCGTATAACTGTGTTCAGGTGTAATTCTTTCATCTTCCCTATATGTTTGTTTATTTATTTTGTATGCTGTAGGGTGGGGGTCACATTTCATTCTTTTTCCATGTCACTATTCCATTATTGCAGCACCATTTGTTGCTTTTTCTGTGGGGGGAGGGGAAGTGCATGGATCGGGATTCGAACCCGTGTCTCCTGCACGGCAGACGAGAATCTACCACTGAACTACCCTTGCACTGTCTATTTTTTAATTAAATGAGAAGATTTACAATTCTTAAAAAATAATATTTTAAAGAAATATGTCAAGTCTAGTGCATATTTACAAAATAATTTCTTTGATTTTCAAGTGGAAGAACAGCAAATTCCTAATGATGCTACTTTAAAGTATCAAAAATAATAGTTCTTTGTAGCAAAACATGTAATATGAAGCCAAATTTCTCCTCATAAAAACGTAACATTTAAAAATATTTTCCTCAGTGTTATCTTACACCAAGAGAATAATAAGTAAAGTTTTAAAAGGAAAAGGTAGTTTTTTTTTTTTGGCATGGGTAGGCACCAGGTATCGAAGCCGGGTCTCTGGCACAGAAGGCGAGAACTCTGCCACTGAGCCACCGTTGTCTGCCTGGAAAATGTATTTTAAAGCAAAAGAAACATATCAAATTAAAATGAATGCATTATATACTCACCAATAATAAAAGACTTTAAAGTGGTTTTCTTTGAAAAGCATAGTCATTTGCCAAATTAGTCACGTAAGAATGTTATTTTAAAATTCTGGGACAAATGCAATTATATAATAAAAGCATGATATATATACATATATAAGAAAATTGAGAAAACAATTTTATTTTCTGAAGTTTGACAGGAAAATAGAATATTCTAAAACATTAGCTTGATAGCAGAGAGATGGCCATCTTTTCACAGAAATCTTATCTGCAGCTATTTATGCACTAATTGCTTAGCAAAATCCAAAACACTATTCCTGAAGTAAAGAACATGAATTGAGTAGATAAATATTTTAGTTTAAATCATCACCTAATGATGACACACATATTAGTTATAAAACTAATTTTACTTATTTATTATATACGTTTTTATTTTTCTTAAAATATTTTTATTGAGAAATATCCACACACATATAATCCAACCATATTATACAATAGCTCATAATATCATCACATAGCTGTGTATTTATCACCATGATCATTGTTAGAACATTTGCATCACTCCAAAAAAAGAAATGAAAAGAAGAAAAAAGAACTGATACATCCCATACCTCTCTCTCTCTCATTGACCCACCACATTTCAATCTACCCTTTATCTCCCCCTATTATTTATTTTTTATCCTTTTATTTTACTCATCTGTCCTACCTTGGATAAAAGGAGGATCAGGCACAAGGTTTTCACAATCACACAGTCACATTATAAAAGCTAGTTATACAGTCTTCAAGAGTCAAGTGGGACACTGTTCAACAGTTTCAGGTACTTCCCTCCAGCTACTCCAATACACCATAAACTAAAAAGGGATATCTGTATAATGCATAAGAATAACCACCAGGATAACTTCTTGACTCTGATTGAAATCTCTCATTCACTGAGACTCTATTTTGTCTCATTTCTCCCTTCCCCCTTTTGGTCAAGAAGGCTTTCTCATTCCCATGATGCTGGGTCCCAGCTCATCCCCAGGAGTCAGGTCCCACGTTGCCAGGGAGATTTACATTTCTGGGAGTCAGGTCCTACATGGGGGGTGGGGAGAGGGCAGTGACTTGCCAAGTTGGCTTAGAGAGAGAGGCCACATCTGAGCAACAAGTCACCCCCTGAGGATGGGTCCTTTCCCATCCTCAGGGGGTGACTCTTAGGCACAATTATTGGTAGGCTTAGCTTCTCTTTTGAATAAGCTTTATAGGGGCAACCCCCAAGATTGAGGGCTCAGCTTATCGAATTGGTTGTCCCCACTGTTTGCGAGAGTGTCAGCATTTCCCCAGATGGGGAAGTTGAATATTTCCTCCTTTCTCTCCAGTCCTCCAAGGGACTTTGCAAATACTTTCTTATTCTCTGCCCAAATTACTCTGGGATGTATCGGGGCATCACAGTAACCTGTACAAACCAACAAGATCTCTCGCCTTATTCAAGATTCCATGTAATTATGGTATTCAAGTAAACTGACCGTACAAGTTAAATCAGATAAAGTGCTACTCCGAATATAAATTTTGCACCAAGTAAACATGTCTCTCTTTGGTCTTACACAGAAATTGAAGTTTGAAAATACGAACCATATCACCCTTTACCCCAGTATTCTGATTTACCTTAGTCCTATGCAGATCAGCTTCATTCATATCTCTAGATGAAGTCTGATCATTTTTTCAGCTTTTTAAACAGTTGTTGAATGGAGTCGTGCTGACTTTCATAGCTTTAGTGGTCTAACTCTGAGTCTCAAGTGTCATACCCAAAGTTTCACAGAACAACCAGGTTATATAAATAGCTCGGTATGTCAGAATTTAGAAATATCAGCTACAACTCCTAAATATAAGCGATTGCTGTAAGAGCTTACAATTTAGGAACATTTACAATAGGCCCTAACCTGATAACCCAAGGCATCATTATTTTTAATGGCTGTGTAGTATTCCATTATATGGTCTGTATTATCCAACCTATGCCCTGTCATTGGACATTTTGGTTGTCTCCAATTTTTTAAGCATCACTGCAATGACTAATTCTGAAACGCATTCATGATTATTCCCTTAGGACTAGTTTCTAGAAGCAGAATTTCTGTGTTAAAGGGCATGTAAAAGTCTAGGGTTTAAAAAAAAAGTCTAGGGGTTTTTAGATGTAGCTGTTTTGGACAGCACATTTATTAGTTTGAAGGGCATTACTAAATGTTGTCCACTATATGGACGTGGAAAAATAAATGTGAACAG
This sequence comes from Myrmecophaga tridactyla, assembly GCA_004026745.1. Classification (NCBI taxonomy): domain Eukaryota; kingdom Metazoa; phylum Chordata; class Mammalia; order Pilosa; family Myrmecophagidae; genus Myrmecophaga; species Myrmecophaga tridactyla. The sequence goes on from PVIY010003732.1 coordinate 27,475, forward strand.
ACTTTTCGGTCTCTTCACATTTATTTTTACTGAGTGTTGTGATACTGTGCTAGGAACAATATACAAAGTTTACATTCAGATGGGAATTCCTGCCTTCAAAGGAGTTTGTATTAAAAAAAACCTTTGATTTTTTAATCTAAACAAACATAAAACAAATCAATTTAACAGAATGAATTGATCAATTCATTGATCAAATTAATTAGAAACAGACATAAAAGAAAACCCTGCCTCTTTCCTATGTTCCTCCATTAAACAATGATCTTCTTGATTTATTAAGTTTCCTACAAGTGCATTTGTATGTGGTGTACCTTTTATGGCACACACTGATGACTGACTACTGAAAGGCCCTTCCTAAACCTTCTTCTCCACTTTCAGCCTCCTGCTATAGAAAGTGAAAAAGCGAGAAATGTACTTTCCCAGCCTCCCTTGTGCTAAGGATGACCTGTCTTTGCCACAGGAGCTAAGGGGACATCTGTTGCAGGGGTCCTGGGACACTTTTTTTCCTACCTGACAAAAGGAGAGAAATCACAAAATAAGGTGTCTTTCGTCACCTTAGCCCTGTGCCCCTTGCTAAACTTTGACCCTCATATGTGAGTTTAGGATATAGGAGCTGTGGCAGCTATCTTGTCACCATGAGGTAACAAGCCTAAACAAACATCCTGATATTGATGAGTCCTCCCTTACATAATAGAGCTTCTGAGCCTATCCTGGAGCTACCCTGGAAACGGATTCTCAATTAAGTCTTTCTGGTTTGTTAGTGATTCCAAAGTTGGTGATTAAGTTAGATCATTACCTAGGAAAGCTCTAAAAATTCCTGATGCCCAGACTCAGCCCATACTAATGAAATCAGCATTTCTGGGAGGAGTGAGAGATGGGGTGGGACCTAGGCATCAGTACTTTTGAAAACTCTTCAGGTAATTCAAAAATGCAGCAAATGTGAAGTCTAGAGGTTTAAGCCAGTGCTTCTCAAGTGTTAATATGCACACAAGTCACCTGGAGAGTTTGTTAAAATACAGACCTGGATTCGTTAGAGCTGAGGTTGTGGCTGTGTCTGTATTTTTAGCAAGATCCCAGTTGATGTCAATGCTGCCAGTCCAGGGACTACATTTTGAGTAGCAAGGGTTTAAGTTAATGTTACTTTGGCCAATACATCCTTCTTCTGGAAGGTCACCCTCATTTCATAGGTGTTGGAGTGGGAGTACGGGGGGTGGGGAGATGGTAGCCTCCTGGGAATGGTGAGGATGCAGGAAGAGTCCCTAGTGGTGGCCAATGGGTTGCTAAATTAATGCATAATCCAAGGCCTGGGTCATGGGGTTGAAGACTGGGTTTTCCTGTCCTTTGCTCACTGCTCACCCAGACAGATTCAGCCTTAAGCAGAATGAGCTCTAACAGCTTTTTTTTTGCCTGTGGCGGGAAGGGTGTCTTTCCCATCAGTCTTGATCTCTGCTATGCCTTTCCCCAGCAATAAGGAGGTGATACAATCAGGCAGCAGCATCTTTCTCTTTAGTTGCTATTTTCCATGATTCCAAAAGTCAGCCTTCCAAAACACTAATGGTGAAATTTCAGGTCAGAGAGAAAGAACACTTTGACACAGGCCCTCCATTTCCTACAGAGTTATCTACATCTTCACTCTGCCTTAGTCCTTTCTTCCCAATCTCAGGGACGATGTGCCTGCCCCTAATACAGATCAGTCCCACCATCTCTGTGCTCCTGTGGCTCTGAAGCCTCTCACAAGGTCATTAGTGCCTCCTGGTTGCCAAACCCAGGGGATTCTCCTTTCTCCCTCTGCACATCTGACTGGCCAATCTACTGCTCCATTTCTCTGCTCTCCTCTATAGGAGATAATTTGTCTGCTCTTGCAGCCCCAGCTGCTTCTGTCCCATGTGCTCCCTACCACCTCTCTGAAGCTGTTCCTGTCAAAGTTGCCCAAGACCTCCAACTTGCCAATCCAAACAGTTCACTATAGGTCCCCATGGCACGGGGCTTCTAGGCAGCCTATGACCTACTTAAGTCCTTCCTCTTTCCTGACTCGTCTACATGGCGCCAGGTCCACCCACTTGCCCGGTTTCACTCTGACCTCACTGCCTCCTCCTTCTCAGTCCCTGTAAGCTGGCGAAACAGAGGCTTCTAGCCTTATCTCCTCTGAGCTCCAGACTCAGAGACTCGCAGCCCCAACCGCACATGCTACATCTCCACTGGGTTGGCCAACATTGTCCCAAACAGGATCCTTCAGCTCCCCTCACACCCCACCTCCATTCCATCAGAAAATCCTCTCAGCTCAACTTTCAACATAGATCAGCAGCTTTTTGGCTCAGTTGTTTCTAATCGTCTCCAAAGCCAACCTCAGAGTTCTTGCCACCAGTCTTCCCCCTGACTGACCGCAGTGGCCTCCTGACTGGTCTCCTGTGTCTTGCTGGCCCTCCAGTGTCTGTTTGCCACACTGCAGCCAGAGCCACCTCTGCAAACATAAGTTTGATCGTGTCACTCCTGCACCCCAAGCCTCCGTGGTCTCCCATCAGACATGGGGCAAAATGCTGAAGCCCCACTAGACCCTGGGAACTGCCCCTGCCTCTCTGTCCACTCTCAATGGCCACCACATCCTTCTCTCTTCCCTCCACTCAAGCCATATTGGCCTCCTGGCTACACCTCACGTGTGCCAAGTTCCTTCTGGCCTCAGAACATTTGCACTCGCTGTTCCTTCTGCCTGAAACACCCTTCCCCTCAAATCCACACATCCCGTTTCCTCTTCAGGGGCCCTCCCTGACTCCAAGCAAAAATCACTCAGCCCCTTCTATCCCAGGTCCTCTCTCCACATTACCTGGCTTCATATTTCTTTGTAACACTTACCATTAGACTGATCATGCCATGTATTTATTTGTCTGTTGTTTTTGTCTGCTCCCTGTCTCGTATGTAAACTCCATGCTTACTCTTGGCTGTGCCTGGCACGTAGCAAGTGTGGAAAGAAAGAACGAACAAAGAAATGAGCACGTGTTGCCTCAGTCCCTCCAGTCATGTGCTGTGAGCAAGGTGCCTGGGCTTAGTCCAGTCTGCCTAGGAGACCGCACGTGCCCCTCAGACCTGCTTCTGGTTCTGAGTCACCTCTGCCATGGCCGCCACTCCTGTGGCTTCCCATCAGACGTGGGGCACAATGTTGAACCCCTGCAAGTCCCTGGGAACCTGTGTCAGGCTCCTGAGCATCCCCTTGGCCGACCCTGGGGGCCATTTGGGCCTCCAGTCCTTCTCAGTCCATTTCTTAGTCTCACAGGCTCTGGGGCAGACAGGGCCTCTGCCATCTCCCCCAGGTAGAATTCTTGGACTAGGAACAGGAGGCATGCCCTGGTCTGGGGGCTGAAGAGCTCCCTCAGCCCCCACTTCTTTGGTCCAGGTTCTCCAGAAGACAGCGTGAGCCCTGCACTGGTCCTTTCCACCCAGGCCAAGCAGTCAGAGAAGCCCACCTTGGAGGCTCCAGCTGCCCTACAGTGAGCTGATCAGCCCTGGGAATGAATTCGGAGCTGAAATAACATAAATGAAAGCTCCTCCTGCCGTCCCTAATTACCCCCCTTGAGATTGTACCCTTAGAAGTTTATTTTTAAGGAATGAGACGCTCATAGCTCCACCTCCAAGAAGCCCTCCATCCCCCACCTTCTTTGGCCCAACATGGAAGAACCCGCTTCCTCAGCCCATACCTGCAGCCTTCTCCCCAAGGCCATGTGGGGCCCGTCCTGTCCCTCTCTGAACGAAACATTCTTGGGTGGCAGGTGGCCTTCAAGCAGCAGAAATTGCTAAAACTCACAGTGAAAGAAAAACAAATAAAAGCTTCCAGGGAAGGGGGTTAAGGGTACGGGTTCCTGGGCCCTACCTCCAGAGCCTGATGCTTCTGGTTTGGGGTCAGTCCCTGGAGTATGCGTTTTCAACAGACACCATGGTCCTGCAATGCAGAGGACCCTCAGATGACACCAGGAGAGAAACTGTGAAATGCTGATGCCTGGGCCTGATTTCACTGGTCAGGGGGCAGCCTGAGCATCGGGAATTTTGAAGCCCTCCCTGCCCCACCCTTCCAGACACCCCTCCCCACCCACCCCCCTGCTGCCCTCTTTCCTGTAGCTGGGCTGGAGGTCCCCTCACTCGTCAGGAGCTCAGCTGAAGCGTTGAGCTGAACGAAATTGCTGGGGAACACGGGCGTCTTTCCGGGAAGGGTGAGTCACGAAGCCAAGCTGCGAATAATTCCGTCTGCCGGGCGTCTCCTTGGGAGCCCCCGTGCCAGGCCCTTGCGGGTTGCCAGGGAAATACAAAGAGCCGTGGTGCCTCTCAGAGTTTCCATTCCCCATGGACAGCCGTCGGTGAACCGGGGAGGTGGCCGGGCAGCCACGGTGAGTGAGCGCAGGGCCGGGGAGAGGAGGGGCCTGCTGGTGCCGGGGGGCCCCTGTGCAGGACGCGGCGCTGGGTGCTGGCTGTGGGCCGGCTGGTTCGTCCTCCGCACCAGCCTGTGAGGAGGGCATGCTGCAGATGAGGGAAGTGAGGAGGCAGGAGCCGCACCTTCCCCGACTTTACCCACCCTCACGGTCCCCTGCAGAGGGGGCACTCAGCAAATGAGGCTCCCGGGGATGCGGGGGGGGAGAGTGGGGAGCTGGCCCACGGACAGTAAAGCTGGAGGTGCCCTGGGATTGGAAGGCGAGCAGCACAGAGAAGCCCGTGGTTGAGTGGCCCCAGACCAGCCACTCTGTTTGAGCCTCAGTTTCCTCATCTGTAAAATGGAGGAATTCACTTTTACACCTGCCTTATAGCACTTGCTGTGAGGAATAAGTGAAATAAAGTATGTAAAGCATTGGTACATTGTGGTACATAAATTGCTGTCGAATTACTGCCTTTAACCCCTGTTGTCATCGTAATGTCATCATTATTGGAGCCTACTTCCCAGCTTGTCTCCGGACAGCCCCAGTGACACCCCCTGGACTGTGAGGTTGGGCCCCTGCCATGGGCTCCCCTGGCATTTCTCCCGATCCTGGCGTTGATCAGGTCAGGTGGGGTTTACAGCCAACCGCCTTGGTGGCTTCAGGGTTTGGTATCCGCTGAGCCAGTGGCTCTTGGCCTTGGCTGCATGTTGGAATCCCCAGTGGAGCTACTTAAATCCTGATGTCCGCTTAAATAAAAATGTCTGGGGGGTCGGGCTTAGGCATCAGTAGTGTTGGAAACTCCCCAGGAGATTCCAAGGAGAAGCCAAGGTTGGGAATCACTGCTTTAAGCGAATTTCCCAGGCACGGAGGGCTTGGGAGTGGAACAGAGTTTGCCTCTTGACCCATCAGATACATAACTGAGGACAGGTTACCTAAACCTAAGGTCCCCCAGCCTCAGTTTTGTCCTGTGTAAAGTGTGGAGTGGTCCCCACCTTGTAGCACTAAGGTACATGGCAGGCATTTAATGTGTATTATTGCTATAATCTATAGCACAAAGCTCATTGATTGAATACACCTTCCAATATGCCCAAGGAGATGTCAGCGTGCACACACACACACACACACACACACACACACACACACAGATTTAAAATCTGTTTCCCAACACTACTTAAGTCCTGCTGGAAGCCTTTGGGGCCATTCTTTCTCCTGCTTCAGACCACATCCAAATCACAGTGATTCTGGAGCTCTTAGGTTCAGAAGGTTTCCCTGCCTGGGTGCCACCTTAGAACCCCATTGGTGTCCTCCTGGGCTTCTCAAGGACCAGTTTGCTGTGACAGCAGGTCCTGCAGGGCAGGGCCTTTTCTCCGGAGGTGTCCTCAAATCCCTGGGTCAGGAGTGGGGCACAGGGCCCCAGTGCATTTCCCGGGAGATGCTGAGTGCCCTGATTAAGATGCTCACTCACTTTCAGGGCTGAAATGATCTTGCCTCATGCTGATTGGAAACTCTGGCAGCTGAATGACCCTGATTCATTAGAACGCAAAAAACAAACAAACAAAAAAACCCCACAATTATTTCTTATACTTTTTTTCCCCCCAATGAACCTTTCAAACATGAGATTTCTAGAGAAGAATCCCTGGCAATACAAGAGCTTACTGGTCATGGCTTGTTCAGAATTGATCGGAGGATGATCGGGGAACTGTTTTAGCCAATTCCTATTCAGGGGGCTCAGTTTAAAATTGAGAAGCTGTGGCCGCTGTAGAAGGAAGGGCTGTCTTTGTGCTCTGGGGAAGTGGCAGGGGCCACACCCACTGATCCTGTGTTCCATACTAGACCAGGACCAACGTCCGAGGTGAAGTGCAGGGAAGCCACCGCAGTCGAGCCTTTGCTGTTAATAGACATGATTCCCAGAACAGATACCGTTTCTGAGCTCCCATTACATCCCAAGTATTTGGCATGCTCTTTCCCACTAATATATCCAAATACCCTATGAAACGGCATTCATGTCCCTATTTTCCACACAAAGAAAGGAGGCTCCAAGAGAATATCTTCATTCATTCGTTTCAAAAGATGTCTGTTGCGTTCTAACTACGGACTGAGCACTGTGCTGGAAACTGGGCATTCAGTTGGAAGAAAAGCCAAGGTCCTTGCCTCTAGGGATTTACAGTTGAGGGACTGGGTGGGGCCGGGGGACTACTATTACTTAGGTAACACTCAATAGAGCAGGACACTTTTGGCCACATGCCAGGTGTGGTAGTTAGATTCAGGTGTCAACGTGGCCAGGTGAAGGCACCTAGTTCTGTTGCTGTGGACATGAGCCAATAGTACATTAACCTCATCTGTTCCTGATTACATCTGCAGTCGGCTAGGAGGCATGACTGCTGCAATGAGTGATGTTTGACTTAATTGGCTGGTGCTTAAATGAGAGAGCTCAGTGTAGCACAGACCAAGCAGCTCAGCATTCCTCATCTCAGCACTCACAGCTCAGCCCAGGCCTTTGGAGATGCAGAAAGGAATCACCCTGGGGAAAGTTGTTGGAACCCAGAGGCCTGGAGAGAAGGCCAGCAGAGATCGCTCTGTGCCTTCCCACGTAAGAAAGAACCTCAATTGAAAGTTAGCTGCCTTTCTTCTGAAGAACTAACAAAATAAATCCCCTTTTATTAAAAGCCAGTCCATCTCTGGTGTGTTGCATTCTGGCAGCTAGCAAACTAGAACAACAGGTTGAACGGTTTTCGACAGCCCCCCTCGCATTACTATGTAGAAATGCTGCATAAAACGTAAGAAAAACACTTGAAAGCACACAGCTGAACTCAAACGAAAGGAAGGTTTGGCTTAAAAATGAGAATTAATTGGCTCACAGTTTCAGAGGCTAGAAGGCTTGCTTCTTCCCAGGGTCAGCGTCTTCTGATTGCAATTTTTTGGGTTTCTTGGCTTTCATGTCACATGGGAATGGCACATGCCCGTGTCTTCTCTTTTCCCTTTTGGTTTCTGTTGACTTCCAGCTTCTGGCTGCCCCCTGTGGCTTCTCTCTGTTCAATTTCCTCTGCTTATTAGCCCTTCTGCCATACTGGCTTAGGGCCCCTCATTCAGTCTGGACATGCCTTAATGAACGGTGCCTTCAAAGGTGCTGTTTACAAATGGGTTACACGCCTGGGGCCTAGGGTTGAGACCCAAATACAGTGTGATTCAGTCTCCGACACAGCCCAAATTGGACTTCTAGAAATGAAAAATGTCATTTTAATAAATCGTATATTTTTAATTGGTGGATGAAACAGCAAAATTAGACAGCGTTAAAGAGAGATTCAGCAAACCGAGTGATAGCTTAGAAAACAACAACAACCGCCTTTCAGCAGCACAACAAGAAAAAGAGAAATGGAAGTAACCATGGCTAAGAAATAGAGGAAAAAATGAGACCATCTAACCTACCTCTGATAGCATTTCCAGATGGAGAGTAGAGAGAGAGTGGGGGAGGAGCAATATTTAAAGAGCTAATGTTTGGGGATTAGTCAAAACTGAAAGGAAACCTAACTCTTGAGATTGAAGCAGCATCCAGACTCCTGAGAAGAATAAATAACACAAATCCACACCTTAGGTACACAGTGAAGAACCTGGAGAATGGCAAATATTATATGAACAAATAGTTGTATTAACAAATATTAACCATTTCGAAGTGTTATTGTTCTATAAAGGAGAGGTACGCGGCCTTAGAATAGGGTGCGTGTGGGGCAGGGGGGAAGGCAGGCACTCATCTTCTCAGGAGATCCAGGAAGTCTCCTCCGGCAGGCACCACATTTGAGTGAGATCTGAGGAAGGTGCTAATTCCACAGAGATGGGGAGAGAGGGAGAGAAGGTGGCAGAGGGAAGAAATGGCTCAGGTCCTGGCTGTGGGGCTCGCACAGAGGGAGAAGTGACCTTTATTGAGGAGGGAGACAGGCAGGGTCAGAGCTCACCTTGAAAGCTACTGTAGGGATCTCGGGCTTTTTCCTTCCATCTGGAAGTCTGCGCCAAGTTTCAAGTAGGGGAACCTCTACAGTGACAGAGCCGACATGCCAGGCCTGGGATCTTAACCAAAGTCTGCCTGACCTCCGAGCCCACGCTCTTTCCCCAGCACCCCCCTCCTTCCAGCTCACTGCATCTGGACTTCGAGGTCTGATTGGAATGCCTCAAAGAGGAAGCCAGCCTAGAGCACCTCGCCTTCAGCAGTGGGCCCTGCACCAGCCATGGAAAGGACCTGACCCTGCCCCAACCTGGCTCTTGGGAATTGAATTATGTCCCTTGTAAAGACATTTCAAGTCCTAACCCCCGTGGATGTGAGCTCATTTGTAAATAGTATCATTGAAGATCCTATTAAGGTGAGGCCAAATTGCATCAGGGTGGGCCTTAATCCTACATGACCAGAGTCCTTATAAACAAAGGACATTTGGACACAGAAGCCACAGGAGGAGACAGAAAGAGCCAGATTGTCACATGATGGTGGCAGAGATTGATAGCTAACAAGCCACCTCTAGAACACTACAGACTGCAGAGAAGGCATGATGACCTGCAGATACCCAGATTTTGGACTCCTAGCTACTAAGCTGTGAGCCAATAAATTCCCATAGTTTAAGACAACCAGTCTGCGGTATTTGTTATAGCAGCCCTAGCAAACTAAGACACTGGTGCTCCTTCTTCCTTTTGATCCTGTGATCCCATATCCAGCTAATCAACCCCAATTTAACCCAACTCAGTTACAGTTGATGCTGTGGCTTGTCAGTGGGCAGCTCTGTCAATCCTCCCTGCCACCAATCCTTGCAGTTCCCTCTGCCCAGAGTGTGCACAGCTCCCTCCCTCCTCTCCTTCAGGGCTTGGCTCAAATATCCCTTCTCAGTGAGACCATTCCTGAGCCACCTTATTATTCCCTCTCCCCTTTCTCTCCCCTGTTTTCCTCCACAGCACCTAATAAATTTCTGACTTACTGTGTACTTTCCTTATATGTTTCTTGTCTATAGCCATAATGGCTCTAGCGTAAGCTCCTCAAAGACAGGGATTTTTGCTGGTTTTGTCCTGGCTATGTCCCTAGAGCCTAGAACAGTGCCTGCAGAGAGGAAATGCTCAAAACCTATTTGTTGAGTGAATGGCTCCTTTCCCCTCTTAGACGCTTTTCAAGCAAATCACAAACCCTTCCTAAGCAGTGCAAACACATCTCATATTATCTCTCTTTTCCAGCCCAGACTTGCAAGGTGCTGAGAGTCTAAAGAATACCAAGGCAGGTGCCAACCCTAGGACACATAGGCAGATCTAACTGGGGAAAATCATCAACAGGCTGCTCTGGGCCCCTCATGGGAAGGTCCAGTGAGGTGGTCTGCTTAACCATCTCTTGACACTATTAAGGTATTGAACACTATTGTCCAGTTATCTCTACTTAATGAAAAACAGACTTGTCCTCCAGTGTCTAATTGAACCCACCTCTTTCCCTATTGATGGGGCTTGGATATTAGCATTGCTTGTTTTTCAGAGACAAGTCAGAGCAGATGAGGAATGGAGGTTTTCCCTCACCCACGTGCTATATGGGCTGAAAAGTTTGCAGTTGACTGGGTTAGTCCCATCTCTCAGCTTCCACTTTGCGTGCCCCATCCCTCCTTTGCAGCTCTCCCATCTCTTCTTCCTCAACTTTACACAGCATCAGCCTTTTGTTAGAGCCTCCATTTCTGGGATCATGCTGAGTTCTGCCTCCTGACTGGGTGGGGAACTGGAGCCAATGATACCCCCACTCCGTTGCATCTTTATAAGATTTGAGGTTATAAAGCACTAAGACTTCACCTTCCTATGAAGCCTCTGCTACAAAGTGAGATTGACAATGTCCTCCCCTTATGGAGGTGTAAGAATTAGGTAAGGCAGTGCTTGTAAATCTTGGGTTCCCTCATTGCATTTCATTATATCTCTGGAATACATCTCTCTCTCTCAATCTATCTAGAAGAGTCTCCCTCTTTTTTTTTCCCATGAAACTACCTTTTTTTTGAAGAGTCCAGGCCAATGGTCTGGTAGAATGTCCCACATTCTAGTTTTGTCTGATTTTTCTCCCACAGTTTAATTTAACTTGTTCCTTTAGCCTTCTATTTAAATTCAATGTATTATAAGGAGTTTAGAGTCAAAAGTCAGCTCTTAAGGCAAAAATCACTTGGCTGCAAAATTACCCTTGAAAAATACCCTACAATGCACACAAAAGAGCATATTTATGGTTCTGTGTATCAACCCCCTAGAGAAATTCTGTGTTCACTAAAGTTTGAGAACCACTAAACTAGAGGGAGGCATGTTCTTCAGCAGAAGTCTGGGGCCTTCCACATAATGATCTGTGATGGTTAGGTTCTGTATCAACTTGGCCAAGTGATTGTGCCCAATTGTATGGTCAGGCAAGCACTGGCCTGAGCATTGCTGCAAGGAAATTATGTGGCTCATTGATAAAAACTGGAACGCTGGTGTATTATATCATCAGCCAGTTGATTGCATCTGTGGCCGATTATATCTGCGATCAACTAAGGTGTGTCTCCCACAATGAGATAATTCAGTCAGTTGGAGACTTTTAAGGAAGAAGAGAGACTCTCTCACTGCTTCTTCAGCCAATGAGCCCCTCCTGTGGAGCTCACCCAGACTCTTCATCAGAGCTGCCAGCTTCACAGCCTGCCCTACGGATTTTGGACTCTTCCATTCCCATGGTTGCATGAGACAGCTTTATAAATCTCATATTTACAGATCTCTCCTGTTGGTTCTGTTTCTATAGAGAACCCTGACTCACACACCATGCAGTCTGCGTTGGTGAGAAACCTACTTGCTGTAGGATTTATTCACTCTCTTTAATGCGAAGCTTCTGCATTCTAAGTAGTTCATAGATACATTTGCTGCTGCGAGGCCTAAACCAGACAGTGGGAGAAGCATTTGGGGCTGTAGCTGAATTCTCGAGTTGGCTTGTGGGACACAGCTCCAGGCCCTCAGAGCACACTTCCCCTTGACCAGTTCTAACCTGGCACCTCTATAGTCTAGGATTGGGCCAGGTTCCTGAGAGAATGTCTCCTAGAAAAGTAGGTCAGGAGCATCTTGCGGCAGGCAGGGCCTCAGATTTTATTATCTTCATGTTTGCAGTCACTAGTATAGTGCTTGCCACAAATGGGCTCAGCACATAGTGTGAGGAGGCTGGGGGATGGGGAGGACAGAGGAAATTCATCTTCTATGTCCAAGAAGAGCAAAATATGGGGATCCTTTGGGCAAGGCATAGTGTGAGGAGGCTGGGGGATGGGGAGGACAGAGGAAATTCATCTTCTATGTCTGAGAAGAGCAAAATATGGGGATCCTTTGGGCAAGGCCACCCTGCAGCCAGAATGTGCCAGAATTATTGAAATATTGAAATATTTCCATGCTAGTTGGAAAGCAGCTAGAGCCCTTAGCCCCCTACATGTCCCCATGTTCTGGCTGCTCCTGTCACTCCTTAGGGACCCTCCTCCACCTCCCCACAGCCCAGAATCTCAAGAGCTCACCTTCCAGGACCTTGCTCTAGCTCCTCAATTGAAGTTAGCCCTGGTTGGAGATATCAGTCGTAATGTGGAATATCACCCCTGCTCCTGGCTGAGCAAGTTGTTACAGGAATGGGCATAAGAGCTGCTTAGCTAATCCACAGGGGCCAACCCCTCTGAGAGCAGCCACAGTAAAGTCAGGCAGCACTTGGCAATCTGGCCTGGCTTCATGAGTCCAAGCAGCAGCTGGCATTGGTTTGGGGAAGGGTGCCCTGCTGTTTGTGCCGTATGGAAAAGCCTTCAAACCAGAAGACCTGGGTCTCACTCTGGCTCTGAATGTCCTAGCTGGGTGACCTCAAGCAACTCACTTAACCTCTCTGAGCAATTGTAAAAGTTGCTAAGGGGACAAAATGAGAGAATGCACTGAAGACCTGGGAGCTCAGTGCCTCCTCTCAGGGTCCGATGCTAAATCCAGACCTATAAATATAGCCATGAAGGATCTGCCCCCGCCTGCTGGCTTCTCCTGTTCCCACCAGTATTCCTGTCCCTGGTGACAGTTACCAGGTTGCTGGGTTGTGACTCGGTGCTACCTTGGCTGGGGAGAATCTTCCCTCCTTCTCCAAGGGCCTGTGTATTCTCTGGAGGGAAGTGACTGGAGGGGCTGCTGTCCCAGTGCCTTTCCCTACCCTTCCTGGCTCCTGGTGAGCATGGCTCCCTGCTGACAGGCACCCTCCACAAGGACTCATCATCATTATGTAGAGGGCCTAGTCTTCCCCCAGCTCCATCCCACCCTGACACCATCACACCCTCACACACACCCAGGCACACATGCACTTACATTCACACACATGCAAGCACACACTCACATATTCCTACACATTGACACACATTTGCACACTCATGCACACTTAACATACACATATACATGCACACACAATCACACCTCACATATGTACTAATACACCCATTCACATTCACACACATCAAAACTACCACACATACATACACTTATAATCAGCCATGCACACACACTTACATTTATACTCACACACACATTCAGACACACGCATACTCCCAAAAACATGTGAATACCCAAAGCGTTCACGAAATAATTTTAGGTCATTCATAATTTTTAAAAATTTTATTGTAATGTGCACTGGGAGAAAAATCACAAACCCACCAAACCAGGAGTTTTATAACAATCGTTTTGTAGGATATATAAGCTAAAGTAGGTAGGACAAGATTTAAGTAAAAGAGAGAGGTTGCTTTAAAGGGAAATGTGCTAAAAATCATGACAAAAGTTTGCACTAATGATAAACCCAAAGACCCTCAGTTTGGGGGCTCAAGATGGTGATAGGAGCCCAGGGCGGGGGCTCTGCATGCAGTGTCTAGGAAGACTGCTAGCATTTCTAGGTTCACAAGGGACAATGATAGCCACAGATGGTGACTCAAAAACACTCCTGGAAGGAGATGAAAGTTTAATTCATCAGTTTTTAAAATGTTATGGTTAATGCTTTCTGTGCCCTATCTGAAAACTCCTTGTTTATTATTCCAAGGTCGTAAAGGTACTCTTCTATATTTTCTTTTAGAAGTTATAGAGTTTTAGCATTTATGCTTATGGTCATGATCTATTTTGAATTAATTTTTATGTGTAGTGTGAGATAAGGGTCGAGGTTTGTTCTTTAAAAAAAAAGAAGAAAAAAAAAAAGATTAGCTAGTTGTTCCAGCACAAGTTGTTGATAAAATATTCCTTTTCCCAATGAATTTCCTTGATGCCTTTGTCAGTGTATCTATATTGACTGTATTATGCATGGAACTGTTTATGAACTCTTTCTTTTATTACAATGACCTATTTGGTTATTCTTCACCAATACCACACTGTATTATTGTAATTGTAAACCAAATAGTGCAAGTCCTCCAATTTTGTGCTTCTTTTTCAGGATTCGTTTGGCTATTTTAGGTCCTTTGCATATCTATAAATTTCAGAATCTGCTTGTCCTGTTGGGATTTGGACTAAAATTGCATTAAATCTATTGCATTGAATTTGAGGAGAATTGACATCCTTACAATATTGATTGATTCTTTCAATCCATGAACATGGTATATCTCTCCATTCATTTAGGTCTTCTTCAGTTTCTTTTAACACTGTTCTATAGATTTTAGTGTAAAGGTCTTTCACATCTTGCCTAGGGTCCAGTTCATTTAAATGGATAAATGAACCAGTTAAGGTAGATGTGCCAATTTCCATTTTATAGATAAAAAGTGCTGAATGATTTTTTTCTAGATTGCTCAGCAAACCAGCGGCTGAACTGTATTAGTAAAGTTAATGCTGCGGGGTGGGGAAACCAGAGGAAGCAAGAGGAGGAAAAGCAGGGGAAAACTTTTGCCTAGTGTAAAGACTGTACACAGGCAGCTTGAAGGCAAAATGCACCCACTGTTGCCCTATCGAGCTTTAAATTTGAAATAGTTCCCCCCAAAATGATAAGAGTACAGAAAGACAATGCACAAAAGAGGAGACCCAAAGGCGTCAGCTTCGAAAGAGATGTTTAGACTCATACATGATGAGACAAATGCAAATTAAAACAACCATGAGATGTCATTTTATACCCAATAATCTGGCAAAATTATTAAGCTGGGTCATGCTCAGACCAGTGTTAATGTGAGTGGGTAAGCCAAGGCAGATGTTTTGAAGCATAACCAGTCAAATGAGATAAAGGCCCGCCTAAGACCCACTTCTGGGCAGGTATCCTAAATAAATCCTCAACAAGGGGGCATTAGCAGAAGACCAGAAGGCAGGTAAAGAAAAGTCGGGATATTCGTTTCCTCCCTCCCTCCCACTAGCCTGCAGCCTATCAGTGGCTGCATTCCTCTACCTAAGGCCACAGCTTTTGTCAGGTGTCCTTTCCTACCATGTAATAGGTGCTGTCCTGGTATTGATTCAGGTGGTTCCCTCTACTTATTCCTCTTGCTAGGCCTTGGGGCTTTGCCATCCCGTACCATGTTCACATCTTACAAACAGTTTCTTCCTTGAACCATCCTTAGTCACCCCTTTTGAAAGTGCATCTGGTTCCTGCAGGAACCCAATTGATAAAGCAGCCTATGGTGTACATCAACCACATTTTAACTACTGGTTCTCAATGGGACCCTTAAATGCTTCCAGCTCTCTGCCACCTTTAAATATCGCTACATTCAACATGATGCCCAAAGCTGGGCAAGTGTCATTATTATAATTTTACAGAGGAGGAAATTGAGCTCTAAAATGTTACGTAATAAACCAACCATCATACTTAACTCCAGTGTGGAGCCTGAATGGCTTAGGAGCTTGGGGTGGAGTAGAATTGTTTTTACTGTATACTTTTTTGTATCTTTTGAATTTTATACCATGTGCATGGATTAACTATTCAAAAAATTCATTATATGATGTTTATAAATGAAGTCAAGTAATTTCCCAAAGTCCAAAAACTAATAAATGGTGGAACTGGGATTCCAGCTCCAATAATTGGATTTGAGAACCACATCTTACTCATAATACTTTCTAGCCAACCAGGATATGCTATTTTCCAGTTTTAAAATTATACTACAATAAAGTGGTTTTTTTATGTTTTTATTAATAAAACAACATAAAAACACACAAACATTCTTAACATACAAACGTTCAGTATATGGCATACAATCAATGGCTATAATATCATCATATAGTTGTGTATTCATCACCATGATCATTTTTTTGGACATTTGCATCACTCCAGAAAAGGATAAAAAAAAGAATAAAGAAAAAAACTCATACATACCATGCTGCTCACCCCTCCTCTCATTGACCACTAGTATTTCCATCTACCCAATTTATTTTAACCTTTGTTCTCCCTATTATTTGTTTATTTTTTAATCCATATTTTTTACTCATTTGTCCATACCTTAGTTAAAAGGAGCATCAGACACAAGGTTTTCACAATTACACAGTCACATTTGTAAAAGCTATATCATTATACAATCATCTTTAAGAAACAAGGCTATTGGAACACAGCTCTACAGCTCAGCTACTTCCCTCTAGCCACTCCAATACACCATAAACTAAAAAGGGGATATCTATATACTGCATAAGAATAACCTCCAGGATAACCTCTCGACTCTGTTTGAAATCTCTCAGCCACTGACACTTTATTTTTTCTCATTTCTCTCTTCCCCCTTTTGGTCAAGAAGGTTTTCTCAATCCCTTGATGCCAGGTCCTTGCTCATCCCAAGATTTCTGTCCCATATTACCAGGGAGATTTACACCCCTGGGAGTAAATGTCCCACATGGGGAGAGGGAGGGCAGTGAGTTCACTTGCCATGTCAGCTTAGAGAGAGAGGCCACATCTGAGCAACAAAAGAGGTTCTCTGGGTTAGCCTGTCTTTTGCAGAAATAAGTGTCATAAGGGCAACCCCCAAGATTGAGGGCTCAGCCTATTGATTTGGTTATACCCACTGCTTGCTAGAATATCAGAAATTCTCCAAATAGGCAAGTTGAATATTGCCCCCTTTCTCTCATTCCCCCAAGGGTACTTTGCAAATACTTTTTTATTCACTGTCCAAATCTCTCTGGGATTTATTGGGGCATAACACTAACTTGGACAAACCAACAAAATCTCATGCCCTATTCAAGATTCAATGTACTTATGGTGTTAACTAAACTAACTATACAGGTTAAATTAGGAAATGCACTCACCAAAAGTTAAATTTTGCACCTAATAAACATCTCTCCTTTTAGTCTTATACAGAAGTTGAAGTATTAAAACATGGATCATATAATCCTAATAAAGTGGTTTTAAAATAAAACTTAAAACAAGAGACAATGCTTAAATGGCTATTTTAATATCAGTCAAAGTATACTTCAGAATAATAAATATTACCTGGGATGACGAGAAACATTTAAAAATGATAAATGGTGAATTCATAAAGAAGACATACGGTACTAAATATGCACATATCTAATAACAGAGCTTCAAAACACATATCAAAATCTGAGAGAAATGAAGGAAGAAATTGGCAAATTCACAATTATAATTGGAGAGTTCAATATTCCTGGACTTTTCTGGGTCAAAGGACACTATCAAAAAAGTGAAAAGAAAACCCACAGAATGGGAGAAAATATTTGCAAATCACATATCTGATAAAGTCTGTTGTTCAGAATATTAAAAACGGTTATAATTAAACAATAAAAAGACAAACAATCAAATTTAAAGAGGGGCAAAGGATTTGAATAGGAATTTCTTCAAAGAAGCTAGGCAAACAGCCTATAATTACATGAAAAGATGTTCAACGTTATTAGTCATTTGAGAAGTATAAATCAAGAACACAATGAATACCACTTTATACCACTAGGATGGCTATGAGATTGAGATATATATATATATTTATGGGAAATAATGTTGGTGAGGATGAGGAGAAATTGGAACCCTCATACATTGTTGGGCAGAAATATAAAATGGTGTAGCCACTTTGGAAAAGAGTTTGGTAGTTCCCCCAAAAGTTAACCATAGAGCTACGATATGATCCCAAGTTTTCAAGAGAATTGAAAACATATGTTTACACAAAAATTAGTCCATGGATGTTCATAGTAGCAGTATTCATAATAGCCCCAAAGTGGAAACAACCTGTTTTAATTTGCCAAAGCTGCCAGAATGCAATATACCAGAAATGGAATAGCTTTTATAAAGGGAATTTATTAAGTTGCAAGTTTACAGTTCTAAGGTTATGAAAATGTCCAAATTCAAGCAAGGCTTTAAACGTGCTCAAACTAAGGCATCCAGGAAAAGATACCCTTCGCTCAAGAGGGCCAATGATGTTCCAGGTTTCTCTGTCAGCTGGAAAGGTACATGGTGATGTCTGCTAGCTTTGTCTCCAGGCTTCTTCAACGGCTCTCCCAAGGGCATTTTCTTTATGCATCACCAAAGGTCTCTGGCTGTGTGGGCTCTGTCGGTTCTAAAGCTTTTTCCAAAATGGTTCCCTCTTAAAGGGCTCCAGTAAGTGACCTTACCTTGAATGGGTGGAGACGCATCTCCATGGAAACCACAATTGGGTGGGTCACATCTTCATGGAAACAATCAGAAAGACCCCACCCAGCAATACTGAATGAAGATTAAAGGACGTGACTTTTCTGGTGTCCACCACAGATTCAAACTGGCACAGAACCCAAATTTTTATCAGTTGATGACCGGATAAACAAAATGTGGTATATCCCTACAATGGAATTTCATTCAACTATAAAAAAGGATGCTGGTACGTACTACAACATAGGTGAACCTTGAAAACACACTAAATAAAAGGAGCGCCAGACACAGGTGGCCATATATTGTATAATTTCATTTATATGAAATGCTGAAAATAAGCAAATCCATAGAGACAGAAAGTTGATTAGTGGTTCCCAGGAGAGGGGAGAGGGAAAATTGGGAGGTATAGGGTTTCTTTTGGAGGTGATAGAAATATTTTGGAATTAGATAGTGGTGATGGTTGTATAAAATGGTGAATATTCAAAAAAACAAAACACTGAATCCTACATCTTAAAATGACCAAAATGGTGAATTTAACTAGGTGACATTTATCTCAACAACAACAAAAATTTAAATACATTGGATTAAAAAAATCTTCTCACAAAGACCACTCCTGGTGCAGATGTCTTCAGTGGAAAATTCTACCTAACACCTGAGGAGGAAAAGATATTATTCTATAGAAACTCCTTCAGAAAATGGAAGAAATGCAAGAAAGAGACAAATTCCTGCTCATTTTCTGAGGCCAGCACCCTGAGAACAAAATCAGACAAAAACGTGATAAGAGAAGAAAATTATATACTCTTATCCCTAATGAATGTAGAGACACAGGAATCCTTAATAAAATGTTAGCAGATCAAATCTAGCAATAGATATAAAGGGAAATGCAGCAATGTCAAGTCAGTTTTATCCCAGCATGAAAGGTTCATTTGAACATAAGAAGAATCAATCAATGTAATTCACTATATCAACAAAATTTTTAAAAACTGTGAATGTGGGGACAAGGAATAGGGAATAGAGGTTTAAAATACATGAGTTCGTATTTAGAAGAATAGAAATATTTTGGTAACGGATGGTGGCGATGGGAGCACAAAATAACGAATATAATTAACAGCCCCGACATATATATTTGAATGTGGTCAAAAGGGTAGATGTTAGGTTGTATATGTGGTAATAGAATTAAAAAAAAGACAAAAAACCATGGAACTGCAGTATACAAACAGACAACCCTAAGTTAACCATGGACTATAGTTAATAGTATGTTTATGAAAATATGCTTTCAGTTATAATAAATGTACCATACCAATGCAAGGTGTTAATAATAGGGTGGTATATGGGAATCCTGTATTTTATGCATGATTGTTCTGTAAACCCACAACTTCTCTAATTAAAAAAGAAAGAACGAACAATTGGGACAAGTGATTTCTAATTAAATACATTTACTCACCAAAAAAACTATATGATCATCTTATCAGTGTCATACAAAATATTTGACAAAATTCAAAAGCTAGTTATAATAAAAACTAAGGAATCTACAAAAAGCTACCAGATTAATGAGTGAACTCAATAAGGTAACAGGATACAGTCAATATAAGAAATCATTATGAAAAAAGTTACATATGCAAATTAAACTTATATGTAATAACAGGAAATGATCTCCAAATATCAGGTTGAGTGTAAAAAGAATGATGCATGTAGTATAACATATTTATGTAAATTTGAATTAAGACACCACCAAAGACCAAGAAAATCAATTGTTTCTATTTGCTAGCAATAGTTAGAAATCAAGATGTATAATATAGCATTTATAACAGCATCAAAACCCCAATTTTTTAGGGATAGACTTAACAAACTATATGTGAGGAACTGAATACAGAAAACTACAAAACATTCCTAAGAAAATTTTAAGACTCAAATGAAGAGCTATGCCATGATTATGGATTGGAAGACTTAACACTGTGAAGATTTAAATTCAGCCCAAATTAAACTATTCATTAAAAAAAATCCCAATAAAATGCCAGTTTTTTTTTTTAAGAAATGGACAAGATGATTCTAAAATGTATGTCAAAATATAAAGGACCTAGAATAACCCAAAACGATTTTGCAAAAGAAGCTCAAAGTTAGGAAGGACTTACATTACCTGATTTCAAGATTAACACTCAAATAAGCAATCCATCCTCACTCAATCTGTCCTCAGTTCTTCCGGCAGTAAATCTCATAGTATGGGATACCGACAACCCTACTGTAACCCACCATCACATCCCCATTCTAATCAAATTAAAAACAGAATCCTCTTTGCTTTCCATTCCTCAATCTCCCATTTCCACTGCATACCTACGAGGCTTGAAGTCAATAATTTCTGCGCTCCTCTGAAGAGGCCTGCTTCAACCCATCCATTCCCCATGCAATACCCCTAATCTTCCTGTAAAGAAGTCTAATGGCTCATACCAGCTAGTCCAAGACTCACTACAAAGTGACCTAATTAAGATAATGTGGTACTGGTGTAAAGATGGAATTATTGATCAGTGAAACATTTTAGAGAGTCCAGAAATAAACCTACACAGATTTACAGTCAACTTATTTGTTTACAAAGTTGCCACAGTCATCTCTCAGAGAAACAAATATTTTCAACTCAATATCCCATGAGTGGAAAAATAACTTCAACCCTTATCTCACACCATATTCAAAAATTAACTCAAAATGAATCATTCACCTAAATTTAAGATATTAAGTTCTAAAACTTCTGGAAAAAAAAAAACAGGAGAAAAAACTTTGTGAACTTGGATTAGGTAATAATTTCTTAAATGGGACAAAAAAAGCACAGACCGTAAAAGAAAAAAAATTAGTAAACTGGACGTCATAAAAATTTTGTTGTTTTTAAATTTAGAAGTTTTATTCTTTGAAAGATACTGTTAAGAAAATAAAAAGGCAGGCTACAGATGGTGAATATGACTGAAAGGGGTTATTTAGAGCCACGTACCTCACTGATTAGCACTATAAATATAAATACATTCTTGCATGAACTATTTCAAAAGCAGGACACTTGTACAAAGTTAATAATGGAGGGTGTGCCGGTTTAAATCCGTTGTGGACCCCAGAAAAGCCATGTCCTTTAATCCTCATTCAATACTGCTGGGTGGGGGGCTTTTTGAATATCCATGGAGATATGACCCACCCAATTGTGGGTGGTAACTTTTGATTAGATGATTTCCATGCAGATGTGTCTCCACCCGTTCAAGGTGGGGTTGCATACTGGAGCCCTTTAAGAGGGAACTATTTTGGTAAAAGCTTTAGAGCATGCACAGCCAGAGACCTTTAGAGATGAAGAAACAAGAAGAGCTTCATGAAACAAGAAGCCGTCAGAGAAATGTCGACTTCCCCACGTGCCCTTCTAGCTGAGAGAGAACCCTGAACATCATCGGCCTTTCTTGAGTGAAGGTAACCTCCTGTTGGTGCCTTAATTTGGACATTTTCATAGCCTTGCCTTAATTTGGACATTTTCACGGCCTTAGAACTTTACAGTTGCAACTTAATTCCCCTTTTAGAACGCCGTTCTGTTTCTGGTAAATTGCCTTCCAGCAACTTGCAAACTGGAACAGAGGGGTATATGGAAAAAAAACTACTTATCATATGCTATGGTCTATATTTAACAGGAAGACATCACTAGTACCAAGAAAATACTAGGGGTAAATAATGGGGGGGAGGGCAAGCCTTAAGGGGAGTTTGGGATATTCTCTTTGGTGTAGGTGTGTCTGTTATTTTTCTCTTTGGAGCAATGAAAATTGTTTAAAATTGAGAGTGATGATGATTGTACAACTAAGTGAGGATACTGTGAAACATTGTTTGTTTTGGATAGAATATCTGCTATCTGAATATAAGTCAACAAAACTTAAAAATTCAAAATAAGTAAATAAACAAAAGATTCAAGTATAGAGAAAATGTGGAGAGAGAGGTATACCTGTTCAAAGTTGGTAGGGGAGCAGAATGGAGCAGCCCCTCCAGAGGACAATGTAGTAGACCTACACGATGTTAAATGTAGTGTTGCCATATAATTAGGCAATCCTGTTACTGGGAAAATACTCAAAAGGACTGAAAGCAGGGGCTCAGATAGGCATTTGCAGACTGATGTTCATGGCATGATTATTCATGACACCCAATGGACGGAGGTAGCCGAAAAATATATTCACTGAGAAGCAGAAGGGCCAACTGTGGTGTATAAATATGATGGAATATTGTGTGGTTACAGAAAGAAAAAAAGTCATGAGGCAGGCAACGGGGTGAGTCAACCATGAGAAACATGTTGAGCAAAATAAGCCAGAAACAAAAGGACAAAGATGTATGGTCTCCTAGAAAATACTTGTACGAAAATTGGGGTCTAGATTGTAAGCTCTTTCAGCAGTCACATTTATTCTCTAGCTTTAAATGTTATTTCTAAACCTTGAGATGCTGTGCTGTTTATGCATAACCTGATTATTTTCATGGAAATTTTTTTTTTTTTTTTTGCATGGGCAGGCACCGGGAATCGAACCCAGGTCTCCAGCATGGCAGGCGAAAACTCTACCTGCTGAGCCACTGTGGCCCACCCTGTTTTCATGGAATTTTGAATACCTGTGTGACACCTAAGACTCAGAGCTGGAGTTCTGCAGCTCTGAAAGTCAGTATTCCTATATACAGCACCTGTTAAAGAAGCCGAAAAAGAGATCAGGCTTCAGTTAGAGATAAGAATGAAGTCAATCTGGTTGGGACTAAAGTAAATCAGAATACAGAGTAAAGGATGATATTGTCTGTATTTTAGAACTTCCCCTACTTAATGAGTTCAAAGGAAGAAAGGTTTATTTTTGTCCAAAATCTAAATTTTCCATAGCATACACTTTCTAACTTAACCTGTCGGCCAGTTCAGTTAAACAACCTAAACACATGGTGCCTAGAATTAAGCATGAGTTCTTGCAGTTCTGTATATCTTAATGCAATACATTCCAGAGTATGTTGGACAGATAATTAAAAAGTATTGGCAAAGTCCCCTGAGCGACTGGAGAAAAAAATATGCAACTATTAAACTTTACCTGGGAAATCCCTGATACTCTCTCAAACATAAGGGATTCTAAAGTTAATAGGTCAAGCCCTTGAATTTAAGCCTTGCTCTTATGAAACATATCTGTAATGGAAAAGGTAAGCTCACCTACAATAATGCCTAAGAGCTACTTCCAGAGAACTCCTTTTGTTGCTCAGATGTGGCTTCTCTCTCTCTTGGAGCCCAACTCTGCAAGTGAAACCATTACCCTTCCTCCTATGTGGGACATGACTCCCAGGGATGGGCCTGGCCCTGGCACCATGGGATAACAATGCCTACCTGACCAGAAAGGGGAAAAAGAAATGTAACAAAATAAAATATCAGTGGCTAAGAGATTTCAAATAGAGTTGAGAGGCTATTCTGGAGGCTACTCTTATGCAAGCTTCAGTTAGATATTGCTAATTGCCATGGTATGCCAAGCCCCAAACAACAGCATTCCTGTAAACCCTAAAGAATACCCAGGGCTTTATCTAAGACTCTATAAAAGTTTCATTCACTAAGTTTATTTTTCAGAAACCTACAACCTCCAGATGGTTCCTAGGCAGATAAGCCCTGAAACCCAGAGTTATCAATCTCTCCAAGAGCATCAACCAGCTACATCCCCGGATCCCATAATATTGACACTCCTTTTCAACATGAGGAATATCTTTATATTCCTCAAATATCTTTAAAGGCTAGGAGAAGGAGCAAAGGAGAAGGAGAGCTATATCAGAGAAGATAGGATTTAACAAATGAGTATGACTGCTGAATCATTATATTTATAGTTCTTTTCAGTCTCCGGTGTCTTAGAGCAGTTAGAGGGAAACACTGGAAATGGTGGAACCCATACCACAGTTTAAAATTTGTTCTAAAACTAATTGTTAATACTAATTGTTATACGTTGAAATTTATCTTTTTCTTTTTCTTTTGTATATATGTTATATTTCGCAATAAAAGATGTTTTTTAAAAAGGCAAGCTACAGACTGGGAAAAATATTTGTAATATATATATATCTGAAAAAAGATTTGATCTAGTATATATAGAGAACTCTTACATTTCAAAAGCAAGAAAGCAAACAACCATATTTTTTAAATGGGCAAAAATATTGAGCAGACACTTCCCCAAGAAGTTATTCTGCAAATAAGCCCATGAAAGATGTTCAGCATCATTAAGTCATCAGGGAAATGTAAATTATAACCAAAGTGAGGTACTCCTACTACCCACAGACAACATTAAGTGTTGGCAAGGATGTGAAACGGTATAGTCACTTTGAGAAACAATTTGTCAGTTTCTTATAAAGTTAAACATACACTTACATAATTTAACAATTGCACTCTAAGGTATTTATCTAAGAGAACTGAAAATATATATCCATACAAGACTTGAACATGAGTATTTACCTTTATTCATAATAGCCATAACTGGAAACAGGCCAAATACCTATCAAGAGGTAAATGTATAAACAACTTGTGGTAAATCCATATAATGGAGTGCTATTAAGCAATAAAAAGGAATGAACAATTGATAAATGCAATAATATGGATGAATGTTTAAAGAAAAAAGACAGGCACAAAGGATTACATGCTTAGTATATGATTATATTTCTATGAAACTCTAGAAAAGATAAATGCAATATATAGTTATAGAAAGCAGATCAGTGGTTGCCTGGAGGGGGCGGGGGGGAATAGATCCTGAGCAAAAGGGAACTTTTTGGCTGTGATGGAAATGTTCAATATTTGTACTTTGTAGTGGTGATTACATAGGTACACAAATTTATTAAAACTCGTATGCTTAAATGGGAGCATTTATTATATGTAAACTGTACCTCAATAAATTTGATTGAAAATTATATTGAACCTGAAAAGTAATCTATTATTAAATAGAATTTAGAAATGATAGAAAAAAAGTAGACGAAACAAGCATCCTTTAGTCCCATCCAATTGTATTAGGTATTATTAAGTTATTCTATCAAAGTTTAATTACAATTACTGTTTATTGGATGCCTGGTAAAGTGCTAAGCATTTTTACTCATGCTCTCAGTTTACCTTTTGTCCAGCTCTGGACCTACAGAATAGGTTCCTCAAAGTTCAATGGGCATTTAAGACCAAAAAATGAAGCTTGCCACTCCATATAGCAAACCAGTAATAGTTTATTAGAGAACTTACAAATTGGGAAGCTGGTCCTGGGCGGCCACAGGATATTCACAGTAGCACTCTGTGCCTTCCAGTGTGTGACAAGGACTTATACCGGGTAAGAACAAGGAAGGCACAGAGCCAAGTTGGGATTTGCAGAATCGTAAACGTGTTCCTTTGAAGTTACTGATATGTGGCAGGCGTGGCTCTAGTACAGATAGCTATTGTGCTTAGGAATGTGCACCTGTGCTTTAAGATGCACCTGGGGAGGGGCAAGGGTTGTCTTATCTAGGAATTTATGGCTTCTCTCGTTTATGGCCTCACAGGCTTCCCTTCTGCAAATATCCCAGAGCGGATATTAAGGGGCACATCTGGAGGCGGAATCCACAACAACAATATAAGACACATATACTGATACCTCTGCCTGCTAATGTCAAGAGGAAAACTGGTAAAGCAGCTCCCAGTTTTGTCAGGTTGAAAGGCAATACTGCCCAAGGCTCTTCCTCTCCAGTAGCAGTGAGTAAGGGTCTTTGCACACTCAGCTGTCAGTTTGCTTAGGAGTTGCAGCCACTTCAGTTGCCCATTTCAGGAAATTCATTTCCTTCTGCTATGTAAAGATTAGAAACATTAACCTAGGGTCAAAAGACAAGATGTTTAGTAGGAACTAACATGGGGAGGTCATGACCGCTTGGTAGTATGCAAATTCCAGGCCCATCTCCTGACAAGATAGTTCCCAGCAATGGTCTCTTCCCCGGGGAGGCACTGAACTTTAGCCCCTAAGGTTTCTGTGGCATTGGGTAGGACATTATACAGGAGCTTGTGTGTTAAGCCATAATAGGAGTGTGACTTCTGCCCTGGCTTCTACAAAGGAGGCCGTCTGTAAAGGAGCAACGGGGACTTCCTACAGATAAAATAGGAGTCAGAGCTCATTCCTTTCCCTGTCCCCAAGGAATAAGGATGCCCATCCACTTGGGTGGTATTTCCCAGCTAAGCACCACCACATTCAGTGGGTGCCTCTGGGTATGGCCTGTGGCAGTTTCAGTAGGAGTCCCTGTTCTACCTGGAGGAATAACTTGTTTCAATGTTCTCATTGCTGATGGAGTGAACATCGAGGTCCTGAAACCTTCGTATGCTGAGGTTAGTCTAGCTGTTGGTGCATCATTTATCAGCCCAATTGCTTCCTGTAAATGGGGTGCCCACCCATGCAAGGAGTGGTTGAGAGTGAACTGTCGCAGCTGTTGTTTCTATCAGGCCAGCACCCTGGAGGTTGTACGGCAGACAAAAATGCCAGGAAACTTCTCTTTCTCATGCTTAGTCCTGGACTTGGTGACCTGTGAAATGGGTACCTGGGTTGCTGTCAATGTGTTGTGGGCACCCATACATACAGGAAAGTTTATCAAGAACTCGTATTATTGAAGTTTGATTCATGCATCGGCAGAGGCTACACTGATCAGTGCATGTTTTTGTCCTCTGACAGAGAATGGGGTCCTGTATGGTCTATTGGCTAGTGTTGCCCAGCCTGTGTTCCCTGCGGTATTTGTCCCTTATTATGGGGTAGGGGGTGCCTCAGCTGAGCACATGTTGGACAGAACTCACAGGCCTTAGGCACATTGCCATATTTCAAAGGGAGATGTAACCTTTTACATAGTCCCTATGCACTCTTAGGACCCATGTGTCCCAATTTAAGGTGTAACCAATCTATTTGGCCATGGTTTTCATCAACCTGTCTAGTTTTAGCCAAAGTGTCAGCTTCCAAATGTCCCGGAGGCATGCATGAAGCATGGACTGGAATGTGCTAGGTTGTTATTTTGGCATCAGGCTTTTGTGCACCAAACCAGATATGCTCCCACAGGGGTCTACCCCATGGGTCTTACTAGCTATGGTCTATTTTTCCTGTTGCCACTGTTCCATCCAGAGAGTCAGACCACGATATATGACCCAGTGCTGGTACATATGGTGATCAGCATAGGCTCATGAACTATAACCAAAAAGACAACTCATAGCTCAGCCCACTGATTACTCTAAAATTCCCTTCATCCATCCATGTTGTCTGAAGTTATTTGAACTGCTATTGCATGCCATTTGCGGGGAGGGGAAGGGCCTCTACAGGGGCCATCAGTATACCTGGAATCCTCCAAGGGTGCCTGGATCTTCTATTATTGATGCTACTTTCTCTATTGCTGGTGGGTGGTGTAGGGGAGTTCAAATTCTCTAAATACGTAACTGGTTCCAATAATTTATGTAACTCCAATAGCAAGCTTGTATGGAGAGAACTTCATTGTAAACAAGCATGCCATTTTTACAGTGTGCTAGCCTGGGCACAAGCACCTTTGGGCCCAATACAAGTGTCTTTGATCCATCCACTTATTGGCAATGACATTTGCACAGCTTTTGGCAAAGTTGTTGTTATAGGCTCAGTTTGTGTAAGAGCATGATCAACTGCTTACAGTTGATTTTTCAATACTGTTGTTCTGTCCCTTCCCATAGCTCGATCAGAACCTAAATGGTTTCAATTCCCATTTTGTTTTTGCCACAGGCCCCACCCAACCCTTCTGGGTAACTGGTAACATTCAATTCACAAGCTTGCTTGCTATTAAATTATCTAGAGACAGGATCTGTTTTGCAGCTATTTTTGCTTGTTGGAATGCTTGCTTAGCCTTGGTGCCCAAATACCAGTAAGCAACCTCTGCCTATAAAATGGTTTATATAATGGTCTAAGAATCTGAGCAAGGTGCAATATAATTTTTTTTTTAGATATTCATACATACATATGATTTATTTTAAGAAATTGGCTCACACAATTGTGGCTGGTTGGAAACTCAGGCAGGAATTAACGCTGCTAACCTTGAGGCAGAATTTCTTCTCTAGCAGACTCTTCAGAGTTTGCTTTAAAAAAATTTTTTTTTATTAATTAAAAAAAATATGACAACAAACATTCTTAACGTATGATCATTCCGTTCTACGTACATAATCAGTAATTCACAATATCATCACATAGTTGCATATTCATCATCACGATCATTTCTTAGAACATTTGCATCAATTCAGAAAAAGCAATAAAAAGAAAACAGAAAAAAATTCATACATACTGTACTCCTTACCCCTCCCTTTCTTTTTTTAAATTAATTTATTTTTATTTATGATACATAACCACATACAAACACAAACATTCTTATCATATGATCATTCCGTTCTTGTTATATAACCTATAACTCACATTATCATCACATAGTTGTATATTCATCACCACGACCATTTCTTAGAACATTTGCATCAATCAATTCAGAAAAAGAAATGAAAAGAAAACAGAAAAAAATTCATACATACCGTACCCCTTACCCCTCCCCTTCACTGATCACCAGCATTTCAATCTACTAAATTTATTTTAAAATTTGTTCCCCCCTACTATTTATTTATTTTTAATCCATATGTTTTACTTGTCCATCAATAAGGACATCAGGACACAAGGGTGGGTATAATTTTAAAAGTCAATAATTTAAAAAGCCTATAAAGGCCTGCAGTTCTTTTATGACACAGGGAGTTGGACACATTTGTACTTTTATCTATGACTGCTGCTAGAACAATCTTTGTCTTACCCAACCAAACCACCTCTAGGAATTAAAAAAAATTTTTTTTTTATTGTGAAAAATAACGAACATACAAAAAAGAAATAGGGTGATGCAACAGTGGCTCAGTGGCAGAGTTCTTGCCTGCCATGCTGGAAACCTGGGTTTGATTACCAGAGACTGCCCATGCTCCCCCAAAATAAAATAAATAAATAAATTTCAAAGCACATCACAATTAGTTACAGAATGGATTTCAGAGTTTGGTTACAGTTCCACAATTTTAGGTTTTCCTTCTGGCTGCTTCAAGACACTGGAGACTAAAAGAAATATCAAGATGATGATTCAGGAGTCATACTCAGTTGCTAAATCCTAACTTCTCTTTTATAACCCCACCTTCTCTTTTGATCTTTTTCGTTTTTAATTATGTATTTTTTTATTGATACACCCCTAGGAATTTTACAGATTGTCCAAGCTCCAGGATTTTGGCATTGTTGATGGCCCATCCTTGGCTGGTTAAAAGGTGGTGTAAGGGCAGGGTTGCCATTTCTAGAGATGTGATACTATCCGCAGACATCATAATATCATCAATATAGTGAAATGCAGCAGCATTTGGGGGCTTTTCCAATCTTGCTAGATCAGCTGCCACCATTCCATGACAGATGGTGGGGTTATGGGGGTACTCTTGTGGCAAAATCTGGAAAGTCCACTGCAGCCCTACCCAAGTAAATGCAAGTTGATCTTGGCTATCTTAAGCTAGAGGGATACTGAAAAAGGTGTTTACTAAGTCCAATACATAATGAAACTCTCCTAACTGGTCTGAGAATCAATGCAATATGTGGCGCTGCAGCATGAATAGGAGGAACAACCTTATATAATTCTTGATAATCAACTGTCATTTTCCAACTAGCATCAGGTTTCCTCACCAGCCATACAGGACTATTAAATGAGCTCTGTGCTAGTCATATTATCCCCGCTTTGGCCAGTTTTTATAACATCTTACTGATTTCAGCATGTCCATCTGGGGGATGATATTGTTTGGTATGAGTGACCCTCCTAGGGAGGCAGGTGCACTGGGGACCAACAAGCAGCACCCCATATAATTGATCATGTGGACGAAGATAAAATTCACCAGTGGTGGTGGTAAGGTCCAAGTCTTATAACACATCCCTAATATATATATATTAGGGACAAATACATTCAATATCCTTTTGGGGGATGAGGTGCCCCATTTACAATGTTAGGTTAGTTTGCACTACTCATGTTTTTTCCCCTATACTTATCTATCATCTTTAGGGGCCCACTAAATCTTCAGAGATTCCCATAAATGAGTGCATATTCTTCTCCAGTATCAATAAGGGCTACAACATGCAAATGGTTTGGGAGACCAATGGATAACTAGCTCTACGTGAGGCCTCTGATCATCTGCTGTCATCTGTATTTACAGATGGCCATGACCCCACCCCTAGTCTTCAGGGGTAGAGAGTATCCACCGCCTTATGCCAGATTTACTTTTACTGGGGGCTGGGAAGGAGTGATAACCAGGGGCACAGATTTAGACATAGGCAGAAGCTGCTATCTTTTTCCTACTATTAAAACATTAGGACTATTTGCCAGAGTCCTACTAATAAAACATTAGGTTATCTATTTTTTTTTATTGGGATACCTGTGACAATTAAATCAGCCTATAATTGTTTATGGGTTACACGTACGGGTCTCCTCTGAGCCTTCTCTTGTGAGGTCTCTTTGGTACTTTCCTTATCCCTTTTGACCATATTCTTTCTGTCTCACTCAAGTCTGCTACTGCCAATGCCACCTGGAACCCTAGTGGGTTTAGTGATGTCCCATACCAGGCAGGAGGTGCAGTTTGGAGTTTATCCTCTTTACTGGCCGTGAAGAGCTCACCATCATGTCCAGGACAGTATTCATTGTATGTTGCATGCTTCATTCCTAGTTCTCTGACTATATTTTATAATTCTTTCATGGATGACTGTCTGCCTATTGGGACAGCATATTCCCCTCATTAGGCCAGGCCAATTTTGCAGCTAAAATACAACACATCAGTGAATTTTGAATGCCACCAGGTCTTTGCCATACCTGATAAAAACACTGATGAAGAGAGGGATGTGTAGTTATGCTAGCCATTTTTGCCATTTCTACTCCTAAAAGCATTATACCATCTCTCCCTACATTCCACAATCTTAATAACAAAGCAGCTATGCTCTCTTGGTCCTTTTGTTTAAACTTTGCTGTTAATTCTACTAATTCTTTGGGGGTATATTCCTCATTACTGTTTGCTTCCATGGAGGGATCTCTTCCTGAGGGTTATGGGGATCCTTGGCTGCTTTCATTTTTATTTTATTTTATTTTATTTTTTTAAATACCAAAAAAAAAAAAAAAAAACAGCAAACGCAAACATTCCTATTTTGATCATTCTGTTCTACATATATAATCAGTAATTCACAATATCATCACATAGTTGCATATTCATCATCATGATCCTTTCTTGGAATATTTGCATCTATTCAGAAAAAGAAATAAAATGAAAACAGAAAAAAAGATTATACATACCATACCCCTTACCCCTCACTTTCATTGATCACTAGCATTTCAAACTAAATTTATTTTAACATTTGTTCCCCCTATTATTTATTTTTATTCCATATGTTCTACTTGTCGGTTGATAAGGTAGATAAAAGGAGCATCAGACACAAGGTTTTCACAATCACACAGTCACACTGTGAAAGCTATATCATTATACAATCATCTTCAAGAAACATGGCTACTGGAACACAGCTCCACATTTTCAGGCAGTTCCCTCTGGTTCATTTTTGTAGTTATTAAGGCCTTGCCTGTTATAGGCTCATCTTCAATTTCAATTTCCTCCTCCTAGTTTTCCTCTTCTGCAATCTCCCAGGGATCCCACACCTAAAGATTCTAGACTTCCCTCTGGATAACCACTCAGACCTGCCATTAAGACATCCTTCATACATGCATTTTTGCCCCTTTGCCTGCCATTACTTCTAATCGTCTTTCTTGGGCTTGAACCTTTTCTGAAAATGTATTAGCATGCTAACCTAATATCCTCTTCAAGAGTTAAAGCCTCTTCTGATTTCCTTATTTCAGTTTCTGCTTTTAATTGGGCTTCAGTAGCAAATCTAACTGCCCATAACAAAGGCCATGAAGTGGCAGCTATTGGTTCTTTCCATTTACCTCCCAGGTTCCCCTTTAGGACAAACAATAATACGGCTGGTGTTTGCAGGGCAACCCTGTACTCACACAATGGGCTGAATTGTTCTAAAAAATGGGCTATCTCCCCCTACTGGAATTTGGATACCCCAGGATTTCCTTCATAGATTCCCGTTCCCCTCAGTTTGTTTCGTTTTCAGTCAATTGGCTGGCTCGCCAATTGTCTGGCCCTAAACCTACAGAATTGGTCCTGCCAAAGCTCAATGGGACTTAAGACTGAAAAATGAAGTAGGCCACTCCATATAACAAAATAGTAAGTTTACGAGGGAACTTACAGACTGGAAAGCTGGTTCTGGCCAGCCACGAGACATTCATAGTAGCACTCTGCGCCATCCAGGGGGTACAGGGGTAAGAACATAGGGTAAGAACAAAGAAGGAAGAAACTTATTGGGATTTGCATGGCTCATAAACATGTTTCTTTGAAGTTCCTGATATATAGCAGGAGTGATTCTGATACAGACACTATCACGCTCAGGGATGTGCACAGTGCACGGGAAGATGCGCCTGAGGGGAGATGGGAGCAGAGGTGAGGGCAGGTTGCCTTATCCAGGAATTTATGGCTTCTCTGGTTTATGGCCTCCCGCTTTTCCTAGCAAATCTTTGGCTATGCAAACAGTATTGCTATGGTTCATTATCACCAAAAGCATATGAAAGACATCATAGATATTAGTAAATATCTATTCCTTCAAATTTACCCAATGCACATATTGATATGAAGAGGAAGTTAGCTTTTATTGACCATGTAAACATAAACCTTTCTCATAATTATTTCAAGCACAGCATGAAGCAGTTATTATTTCTATTTCACTGATGAGGATCAATGATAAGATAAAGATCACAGTGCTTAAGGAACTCTCAGAGAAGCAGATAAAGTGAACAGAGTCCAGAATCATAATGCCTAGTCCAATTTCCAGCTTTTTCACATGACCTGGGCATGTTACTTAAACTCCTGGAGCTTCAGTTTCCTCATCTGGGTAATTGAACACTAGCAATACCCACTCAAAGATTTGCTGGGAGAAGTAGGTGAGCACATGTATGTAAAATGCTTAGCCCTTTTCCAGGCCCACTATAAACCCCCAATGAATAGTTGTAATTAAACTGGTGACGAAGGTAGGTCAAAGTCATCCAGGGGTTCCCATCTGACTGCAGATCCTGCCTTGAAGAGCGATCCAAGATGCCATCGGGTCCATGCCCAGGAAGGGTGCCTGTCAATGGCCTGGGTTAGCAGTGCCTATGGGTCACACCTATTACAGGGCGCAAGGGGCCCACTGTGGTCATGGCACTGATCCTTTGTGCTTTTATGGGATGGGACAGTTTATAAAGTACTTTTACATACATTATCCAGTGAGGAAGGTATCACTATAATACCCATTTTACAGAAGAAGAAACTCAAAATGTCATGAGGGTGTTCTAGTTTGCTAGCTGCTGGAATGCAATATACCAGAAACGAAATGGCTTTTAAAAAGGGGAATTTAATAAGTTGCTATTTTACAGTTCTAAGGCCAAGAAAATGCCCCAATTAAAACAAGTCTATAGAAATGTCCAATCTAAGGCATCCAGGGAAAGATACCTTGATTCAAGAAGGCCAATGAAGTTCAGGGTTTCCCTCTCAAGTGAAAAGGCACACAGCAAACACAGTCAGGGTTTGTCTGTCATCTGAAAAGGCACATGGAGAACACAGTGTCATCTGCTAGCTTTCTCTCCTGGCTTCCTGTTTCATGAAGCCCCCCAGGAGGCATTTTCCTTCTTCATCTCCAAAGGTCACTGGCTGGTGGAGTCTCTGCTTCTCGTGGCTATGTCATTCTCTGCTCTCTCTGAATCTCTCTTTCTCCAAAATGTTTCCTCTTCTATAGGATTCCAGTAAACTAATCAAGACCCACCTGAATGGATGGAGACATGTTCCCACCTAATCCAGTTTAACAACCACTCTTGATTGAGTCACATCTCCAGGGAAATGATCTAATTACAGATTCAAACATACATTCTAATGTATTCAAACATACATTCTAATCCCTAATTGAATAAGGATTAGAAGAAACTGCTGGATTTATAAAATGGGATTAGGATTAAAACATGGCTTTTCTAGGGTACATACATCCTTTCAAACCAGCACAGGGGGTTAAACAGCTAGTGATATACTCAATGGAATATTATTTGGCTACTAAAAGGAATGAAGTTCTGATACATGTGACAGCATGGATGAATCTTGAAGATGTTCATGAGTGAAATAAACCAGACACAAAAGGACAAATATTGTATGATCTCACTGACATGAAATAATTAAAATAACCAAACTCATAGAGTCAGAATCTAGCATATAGTTTATCAGGGGATGAGGCAGGAGTGGGGAATGGGGAATTAAGGCTTAAAATATACAGTTTTTGTTTGGGATCATGGAAAGCTTTCAATAATGGATAGTTGTGATGGTGGCACAACATTGTGAATGTAATTAATTGCATTGGATTATATATTTTATTTTATTTTTGGATGATACATTTTAATGTGGTTAAAAGGGGAAATTTTAGGTTGTACATAAGGTATTAGAATAAAATTTTAAAAAAAATCCATGAAACTTTTATTGCTTTTGTGGAAGAATTCATTGTCTCATCGCCTCAGCTCCAGAACTTGGCAATGCAAACACATCTAAGCCGCCTTAGAAATTAAACTGAGCACAAAACACCTAGGAAGAGTAGATGTAGATCCACTGGTGAAGAGTTTAAAGCAAGGACTCCAACATATGTTTAAAAGGTTCTCACTGTTTGAAACTTTCTCCTTCCTCCTAGCATTTCTATGAGTAAACTGTACCCTCTGTGTTATCCAAAACCAAAACGGATAGCTGAGAATACACTTTAGTCACTGAAATAAAAGTTTTAAAATATTTATTTAAAATGTACCTGCTAATATAATAATAATAACAATAATGTATCTGCTATTTTAAAATGAATGTGGCATTATGATATCATACTGAAATTACATGTTTAATTTTTCAAAACAACAATGTCTTAAGAAAGGTCAATAAACTTTGCTTGTTTTAATAAAAACTTATTGACAAGTTTTAATAAAGTTTTTTGCTTTTTATCCTCTCCCTGTAGAGTCTATAGAAATGATGAATAAAAATGGAATCATTTTGCGTTCAAAAAAAAAAATCCATGAAACTGCACAACAAAAAAGTGAACCTAAGTTAAACCATGGATTATAGTTAATAAAACAATTATTAAAATGTGCTTTCATCAATTGTAACAAAGCTACCACACCGTGAAAGGTGTCAATAATGGGATGGTATATGGGAACTGTTTTAGTTTCTTTGGCTTCTCAAGCAAATATCATGCAATGGGTTGGCTTAAATAATGGGATTTTTTTTGTATGCTATATGGCGGGGTCACATTTCATTCTTTTTCTATGTGAGTATCCCGTTATTGCAGCGCCATATGTTGAATTTTTGTTTGGTTGTTTTTTGTTTGCTTGCTTGTTTTGGGGGAAGCACAGGGCCCAGGAATTGAACCCAGGTCTACCGCATAGCAGGTGAGAATTCTACCACTGAACTACCCTTGCACCTGCCCAACAATGGGGATTTATTAGGCAACACTCATTAGCTCATGTCTAAAATAAGTTTAAGACAATAGTTTTGGGGGGTATATAGCTCCAAACCACCATAGGAGCCCTGTATTTGATAGATGAATTGTCTGTAAACCCACAGTATCTCTACAACAAAACAAAACAACAACAACAAAAGTAGCTAGTGAATAAGGACTGAAATCCAGGTCACTGAACTCCTACATCATTTGAGCTTTCCTGGCAGAGGTGAGGGGTTGGCCTGATCCATAACACACACTTTCCTGCCTGAACTTTTGTTCTTAGGGGTTAGTGGTCCAGGGGGTTGGGCTTGGTTTATGTATATGGCCAAGAGCAGAAGGGATAGGAACAAGCCCTGGTCTCACTGGACCTTATCCTCACTAACCCAGCTGTCTGTACAACTGGTCTACCTGGAGGCATCTAATGCAGAGTTGTGGGAAAGTCAGAGCTGGGTCTTCCCAGGGGGCTTTGGGGACAAGTAAGTAACAAGTTCCTAAGTAAAACAACAAGTTCCTAAGTAAAATTTTAAAGTATTGTTTTTTTAAAAAAACAAAAACAAAAACAAAGAATGCATCTTTCAAAAAGAATCTTCCTATTCTCTTAACCCTCAGGTAAAGAATATAACTAACATTGAATTGAGAATTTCTATATGAGACAAGGGACATGGGGCACCAATGGGTTTGGCAGTCTCCTTGATAGGGGAGCACTTTCTCCTACCTGCCTCATGAGCCACGGAGATCCACGGGAGCCACCTTGTCTCAAGTGAGCTCTTTGGCTAAAGGTTGCCTGGAGCCTTCCCAGATGAGGTTTGCTTCCTCTAAGCCAGTTGAACTGTTGTTAATGGGACCTGGATGGAGGGTTTGGCATTTAATTCTTTCTGGTTAGGGCAGTAATAGAATTTTCATTCTACATCCTCATTTTCAAGGGCTGGTAATTTTATGAGACCATTATGATTTGGGCTGAGATAATTGTTCTCAGTCTAGATGTAAATAGGAAGGAGAAATTTCATCATTAGGTCTGAGAGCTGAAAGGGTCTCTCTTTAGACCCATTTATAACCCAACTGCTCAATATACTAGCCTATAAATAGTCATAAACCTGTGAGCACCAAACAAATAGCAGCTAATTATAGATGGCAAAAACTATTAGAAATGCAAGGAGAAGCTTATTAAATTTAAATGGGATGTTTCAGCATATACATCTCTTTCATAATTAATCAGAACTTGGTTAAAAAAAGAAATATAAAAGGAAACACAATGTTTAAAATTCTACAGTTAAAAAAACAAACACATAGATGTATATAATTTTTCAACTACTGAATAGAGAATATGCTTTTTTCCCTGTGATAATAAGACATTTTCAAAAAAACAATCCTGTTGTTTGAGCTTTGCTTCAAAATAATATTAATGAAACAAGATTGGCCACAAGTTGATCTTTGTGGAAGGTGGAAGATGGTATTCTAGTTTGCTAGCTGCCAGAATGCAGTATACCAGAAACAGAACAGCTTTTAAAAAGGGGAATTTAATAAGTTGCTAGTTTACAGTTCTAAGGCTGAGAAAATATTCCAGTTAAAGCAAGTCTATAAAAATGTTCAATCTAAGGTATCCAGGGAAAGATACCTTGATACAAGAAGGCCAACGAAGTTCAGGGTTCCTCTCAAGTGAAAAGGCACATGGAGAACATGGTCAGGGTTTCTCTCTCAAGTGGAAAGGCACATGGGTAAACAAGGCATCATCTGCTAGCTTCCTCTCCAGGCCTCTTGCTTCATGAAGCTCCCTCAGGGGCATTCTTCATCTCCAAAGGTTGCTGGCTGGTGGACTCTGCTTCATGGCTTTCATCATTCTGTTGTCCTTCTCTGCTCTCTCGGAATCTCCCAAAGTTGCTGGCTGGTGGACTCTGGTTTTCTTGGCCTCGTGGCTCTGCTGGGTTCTGCTGTGGTGTTCTGAAGCTTTCTCCAAAATACCTCTTCTTTTATAGGATTCCAGTAAGCTAATCAAGACACACATAGAATGGATGGAGACACATCTCCATCTTATCAAGTTTTAATACCTACAATTGATTGAGTCACATCTCCATGGAGATAACCTAATCATGTTTCCAACCTATAGTGCTGAATAGGGATTAGAAGAAACCGTTGCTCCCACAAGATTGATTAGGATTAAAACATGGCTTTTCTAGGGTACGTAAATCCTTTCAAACCAGCACAGATGGGTACACAGAGCTTCATATAGTAGTTGTTCTACTTTTATCCATGTTTGAAAATTTTCTATGTAAAATGTTTTAAAATGGTCAATCGTATACTTGTAGTGGTAGTTTAGGCTGTTTTGCACCCCAGAAAAGGCCACGTTATTTTAATCCATTCTTGTGGGTGGAACCTTTTGATTAAGGTTATCTCAATTGAGCTGTGACCTACTGCTTTCAAGGTGGGTCTTAATCCCCTTATTGGAGACTTTATAAGAGGATAAAACACATACAGAGGCTAAGAGATGAAATTAGAGAAGCACCCAGAGAAGCTAAAAGATGATGGAACAGCTAGAAGCTGAAAGCAACGAAACCCAGGAGAGAAGGACCGCAGATGCTACCATGTGACAGAGGAATCCAAGCTCACTGGTAGCCTGTCTTCAGAGTCTAGGTATTGTCCTGCTGATGCCTTGAGATGGCCTAAGATCTGTAAATTCTAAGTTAATAAATCCCCATCATAAAATCCAACCTATTTCTGGCACATTGCTTTTCAGCAGCTTTAGAAAACCAAAACACTTGGCTACAAAGAAAATCTTTGTAAAAATTTAAAAGTAAGATTTAATGGACCACATTTTCTGATCATAATCCAAGAAAATTAGACATAAAAATGAGCTCCCAAATTCTAATTGTATAAAAATTAAGAAACATAAATAACTATTGGATAAGAGAAGAAATAAAACTGAAATTAAAAGATTATCTAGAAACAATAAAAATGAGAGTATTTTCATTCATTCATTCATTCATTCATTCATTCACTATGCATTGAGTGCTCATCACATGCCTGGGGCTGTTCTAGGCACAGGAACAGAGAAGTGAACATGAGAGACAAGGTCCCTCTGCCCGTGGATCTCACATTCTCATCCCATGAACAGTCAGAAAACAAGTAAATGAGTGAACAGATAAACTGTCATAGAATGATAAATGCTCCACAGATCAAGAAGGCTAAAGAGGTGGGCAGTCAGTCGGAGGAATTTGTATGGGGGTGGGGGGCTGATTGGTTTAGCTCAGGTGCTCAGAGAAGTTCGAACTTGGCGGGGGCGGGGGGGTAACATTTGAGTAGATTCAGTGAGGCAGGAAAGCAGGTCCAGGAGGTCATGCAGGGAGCTTTCTGAAAGGGGGAAAGGATGTCTTTTCCCCACCTGAGCCCAAAGCTCCCAGAGCTGGACAGAATCTGTGCTCACAACAGTGAGGGCAGCAGGAGTCCTGGGTACGGGGCTGAGAGAAGGACTGTCACTTTGAGCCCCCAGGCCGATTCTGGTAGTGAGCTGGCTGCCAGGTGTGTAGGGTGCCTGGAGGTTCCTTCGACACTTATCTGGGGTGTGGTGACACCAGCACCCTGACCAGGGTCCAGCATCCTGCCCCATGGCTACTGGGATGGAGCATGTGTCATTGCATTATACTTTATATAATCACTTATTTGTTTCTTCTCTGTCTGCATCATGAGACTGTGAGCTCCATGGGGACAGAAGACCCTTAAAGGGCAGGCAGGTGTCTCCAGTTCCACGTGATGAGCAAGCGGGCAAGCCCCCTCACCTCTCCTGACACTGTGAGTGCCCTGGGACTCCTAGAGAGCAAGACCAAGTAGGGGGTGGGCGATGGTGAGGCTCAGAAGTGGTTAGGTGGTTCTGGCTCTGGGAAAATAGCAAGGCATACAGTAAAGTGGGAGACTGGGTTACATATCTACAATTCTCACAACCACTCTGCAGGGTAGATGATACTGTTCCCATTTTTCAGATGAAGAAGCAGCTCAGAAAGTTCAGGTAATTTGCCCAAGCTCACAAAGCTAACTGGGTGGCAAAGTTGTTTCCCTCTGGTGCCAAACCTCTTTCTTTCCTCCCTGCTGCCCTGCTGCACAGCCGGGATGCTTGGCAAACCCAGTTTTGGAATGAGATGGGTTCCCAGTCAGGGGCAGTTACTAAGGAGATGGGGTAAGATGGTGGAGGCGAGCACCCAGGGGTGTTGGGCGTGGCTACTGGCTCCCATGAGACACCAGGAACCTTTGAGTAGGTGAGGAGATTTGCTGCTTCCCGTGCAGGATGCCATCTTGCCCTAGAAACATGGCTATCCTTGAGGATCACACAGGAGCTTGCCCACGGCCCAGGCCCAAGGGTAAATGCCACTCAAATGGAGGGTGAGTCCTATGAAGTGGGAACCACTAGCCAAGGGGCAGCAGTCTCAGCCTCACCTTCACAAGGGTGAGCGCACAGCTCGGGTGTCATCAGATTAGGAAGCCCCAAGCACTGCGCCTCACACATAGTAGGGGTTCAATCACTGGTTGCTGTTATTCTAATAAAGAGTTAACTTCCTTATGCAGCAAATTGAATTAGGAGCTGAATTTCCTTCTGGGCTGAGACCAGAATTGTTCTCCAGGGCCAGGGCTGTAGAAACCAGATGAAATTTATTCTTAATGGGGGTTCTGTGGAAACTCAACAAATAGTTCTATCAAATTAGCAGGTCCATCGGACACAAGGGAGCAGATTTCTTCCTGAGCCTGAGCCTTGCCATCCCTCGTCCTTGGAAATCAGATTATGAGGAGGGCAGGGCCAGGGAGGAAACTGAGCTAACACAATTACCAGCCCTAGCTTGTCTATCTCAGCCTAGGAACAGGGAAGGGAGGAGAAAGAACAGAGGGGAAGTCAGAGCCTCCCTCAGGAAATTACAAATCCAGGAAAATGGACATGGTGTGTCCATCCCTACCCCGCTGTGGGGCCTTATCTCAACGACCCATCCCAGCATCATTGTCTGATCTCTATGCTATGCTCCTCTAGAAATCAGTGTGGTGACTCCTATTATAGCTATGATGCCATCTGTCTTGGCTTGAATCTCCCTGGTGGATGGAGTGGTTGTTACCTGTCAAAGCCTGCTATTCCATTATGGATTGAAAACTGCTGACTGGAGCCAAGATATCATGTATCTGGTCTGGGACTTGTCACATAGTGGCTGTCAATCCTTGGGAGGTT
Source organism: Myrmecophaga tridactyla (assembly GCA_004026745.1). Lineage (NCBI taxonomy): Eukaryota > Metazoa > Chordata > Mammalia > Pilosa > Myrmecophagidae > Myrmecophaga > Myrmecophaga tridactyla. Next base: position 68,146 of record PVIY010003732.1, read on the forward strand.
TGTGGTCTGAGTCTACTCATTTGTAAATAAATGGCAGACAGGGCTCGATGATGTTTAAGGCCGTGGCAGGCATTGGTGCTGGTTTCTCAGGTCAATCCACTGTTTCCCATTATGAGACAAGTTGTGACTCTCCAGGTGGGGTCTGACTTATGAAGGCCTCTAGGACCAATATCAAGCCCCTCGCCAGCACGGCCTCAGGAGTGGTTATGGGGCACTTCTGTGGCCATGTGTTCCTTGCAGAGCTGCCACTCAGTGACTGCAGGAAGCTGCTATTATGGACCCTAGAAAAGCCATGTCCTTTAATCTTCATTCAATATTGCTGGGTGGGATCTTTTTTATTGTTTCCACGGAGATGTGACCCACCCGGTTGTGGGTGGTACCTTTTGCTTAGATGGTTTCCATGGAGATGTGTCTCCACCCATTCAAGGTGGGGTTGCTTACTGGAGCCCTGTAAGAGGGAAACATTTTGGAAAAAGCTCAGAGCCAACAGAGCCCACACAGTCAGAGACCTTTGGAGGTGAAGAAGGAAAACGCCCCTGGGAGAGATTCACGAAGCTAGAAGCCAGGAGAGAAAACAAGCAGATGTCACCATGTGTCTTTACAGCTGACAGGTGTTTTGGACCCATCAGCCTTTCTTGAGTCAAGATGTCTTTCCCTGCATGCCTTAGTTTGGACATTTTCATGACCTTAGAACTATAAACTTGCAACTTAATAAATTCCCATTTTTAAAAGCCATTCTGTTTCTGGTATATTGCATTCTGGCAGCTTACTAACTAAAACATCACTCAAGTATTAAAATAACACCCTGGTAATTGCTCCTTGCAAACCTAATTTTCTATTAGTTTTCATCATATGGGTGTAAATATTCAGTCATCAGAGAACAGACTGGGAGGCTGCACAGTTGGGCTGCACTGAGGCTATTTCACCCTTAGGGACCCACAGAAGGAAAATGACTGCTGGTCATGTGGCTTTTACTTATGCCAGCAAGACAGTCTAGTGTCTTAAACCCTAGTGTGTACCTAGGAAAAGAAAGTAAAAATACTTCCAAAAGAGGTCAGAGGCTCATTCTGGAAAGATGTCAAAATGTCATGGAAAAGCTCTTCATTTTTCCCAAACTTAATAAACTATTTTTTACATTTTTCATTGTAAATATCACATACATACAAAAAAGCAATAAATTTCAGAGTACATTGTAACAAATAGTTATAGAACAGATTTCACAGTTTGGTATGGGTACAGATTCACAGTTTTAGGTTCTTCCTTCTAGCTGCTCCAAAACACTGGAGACTAAAAGAAATACCAATATACTGATTCAGCAGTCATATAGATATATTTTTTGTTAAATCCTATCTTCTCTGTAATGTTACTCTGAAAGTCTTTTAGGAGCTCCAGGCTGACATACTGACTTTGTTGCCTATACTTTGTAAGACAGCAGGTAACTCTAGCACAGAAGGAACTATATAATAGGGTATGGGATAGGGGTGACTCCTGTGTTATTTTTCCATTTTTGTTTATCCAGACTGTTGCTCTCAGCCCAATATTGAGGTCTCCTTGTATATCAGCTTCTAGAGTGTCACCAAACATCACACAGTCACCAGGATTGATTCCCAGATCATGGCAGTAATAAAATATGGAAGTTGCTGGTTTCTCCTCTTTCTGCTCTCCACCTACAGCAATAGTATCAAAAAGGACTGACAGACACAAGCCTCAATCACTCCCTCTGGGTCTGTCTGTCTCCATGCTTTAATGGAAGTAAGTGAACCCCTTTCAAAGTTTGGTGAGCATGTCTTTGATGTCTTCTGCTAATGACATATGCTTTAAGAGTGTAGATTTCCACAGGAACTAACATTCCTCAGCCACTTTCCTATTGGCTGCACCACCCTCTGTTTCCTGGCTTGCTTCTTCCCAATGTGAAGTCCTTAGATCAGTAATGCATGTCTTGGAGGGATCAAAGCACTCACTGCTAGGTCCAACTTCAGCTTTATCACAGATAATTTCAATCTTTTCCTTGTAATGGTGTTTTGTCTGTCAGAGCTTTATCACCTTCAAAATGCCCTTCGTACTCTCCCAGGTCTTATTGATGAGCGTGTTGTTCAGGTCAAAGAAAACAACTCACAACCTGCTCAGCCCCGTCTGACAGCCGTTAGCCTCTCACCCCAACATGCTGATGATACCCACACGCGCAAGATGGGCCCTATTTACTTGGATTTTTTTAACATTTTAAAATTCTGTATAATATATATACCAAAAAGCAACAGATTTTAAAGTACAATTTTAACAAGTAGTATAGAAGATTTCAAAGTTTGGTATGGGTTCCAGTTCCACAATTTCAGGTTTTCCTTCTACCTGCTCCAAGACACTGGAGACTAAAAGAAGTATCACTCTATTCACTCAGCAGTCATACTTTTTTGTTAAATCCTAGCTTCTCTAACTCCTCCTTCTCTTTTGATCCTTTTCCCAATCTTTAGGAATATTTGGGCCATGCCCCTTCTAACTTTTTCATGTTGGAAAGGGGGGTCAACAATATGGGATAGGGGGATGGAACTGGTTGATGTTCTTGGAGAGGCTGTCTCCTTTGGGTTTCAGGACTTATCAGGCTTAGGAACCATCTGAAGGTTTTAGGTTTCTAAAATGCAAATTTAGTATGTGAAACTTTTATAGAACTTTTATAGAAACGCAGATAGAGCCCTGGGTATTCTTTAGGATGATATTGGTTGGGGGTTGGCAAACACTGGCAATTAACAATATCTAGCTTAAGCTTGCTTAAGAGTAGCCTCTTGACTCCATTTAAACTCTCTTAGCCACTCATATATTTCTTTTCCCTCTTTTGGTTCAGAAAGCATCATGGATCCCAGCGTGCCAGGGCCAAGCTCATCGCTGAGAGTCATGTCCCATGTTGCCAGGTAGATTTTTACCCCTGAATGTCATGTCCCACACTGGGGGGAAGGTGTTGATTTTCCTTGCAGAGTTGGGCTTAGAGAGAGAGAGAGAGGCTGCATTTGAGCAACAAAAGAGGTTTCCTAGAGGCAACTCTCAGGCATAATTATAGGTAGTCTTAGCTTCTCTCCTACAAAAAAAAGTTTCATAAGGGCAAGCCTCAAAATCAAGGGCTAGACCTATTTTATCGGGCATCCCTAATGTTTGGGAGGGTTTCAGGGAATTCTCAGGTGAGAAAGTTTAATAGTTCCATATTTTTTCTCCAGTCCTTCAAGGGAATCTACCAATAGTTTTTAAATATCAGCCCATCATAGTCTGGGATGTATCCAGTCATTACATTAAGCTAAACAGAATTATAAGGCATCATTCCCATTCTAAACTCCATGTGTTTGGGTTGTTTAAATGAGATATCCAGGAAGGTTGATTTAGATTTTTACAGAAGATTTAGATTCTAGACCCAAAAATCTTCTCTGGACTTCCAGGCCAAGATGGTGGCTTAGCAATGTGCGTGTTTTAGTTCGTCCTCCAGAACAACTACTAAATAACCAGAAACAATACAGAACAGCTCCTGGGGCCACGTCAGTGACTGAACACACAGCGTAACCCAGTCTGGACCAGCTGGACCAGCTGCAAACCTCCCCAGAACCGTGAGTTCCCAAAGCCACCGTGGCTGGCGCCTCTCCCCCACAGGTTGCTTCCCAGAGGGGAAAGGAAAGAGATTTTACCAGCAAAAGGGGCTGAGCCCAACCAAACGCCAATTGTGGCATTAATCAACAAATTCTGACTACTAAAAACTGGCCCCCAGCTCAGGTGAACCTGGTCCAAGTGGAGGTCACTCATTTTTGCCCCGGCACCAAGGGGACAGGGCTGATGCAAAAAGAAAAAAAAAAAGTAAACAGAGCTTTTTGTGGCTGTGTTTCTACAAAGGCTTGACTGCCTCTGGATTCAGCAGCAGGACTTCTCAGGCTGCAATTGCCCCAGGCATAGGCAGAAATAAGCTCCTTTCAGGGGTTGTCTCCAGCCTGTGCCTTCCCCAGGGGAGGGGTGAAGCCCAACTCAGGTGGAATCCCTCCCTCAAGGAATTCAGACACCAGGGCTTGGTAATTTGAAGCCATTAAAACCAGCCTACAACCTCTCCTCTGTCTCCACCACGCCCCCAGCAGGGAGAGTCTGCCAAAGTTAAAGGTACCGCATCATCGTATGGTGGTGGGACCTGTAGGCAGACAAGTACCATATACTGGACAGGAGAAGAAAAAAAAGAGCCCAGAGACTTCACAGGAAAGTCTGTCAACCTGCTGGGTCTCACCCCCAGGGAAAACCGACGCAGGTGACTCTTTCCTCTTGATAGGAGGCCAGTTTGGTCTGGGAAAATCTGGCTGGGGTCTATAATACCTACGTAGACCTTCCCCTGTATGGGGGGAAAAAGGCACTGTACAAGCAGGGCAAGAAACAAGAAAACAAGAACTGAAAAATTCTCCTCTGTTAAACAAAACCTAAGCTAGAGGTCCAGATAAAGCTGAACTGAATGTCAAAGAACAGAGAGACAACAAATTCATCCAGCAAGAAAACCCTAGGTAAAAGAAGTGAAAGCAATCTCCAGAATAAACTAATTAAGGTAATTAAATGCCTAGCTGCCAGCAAAAAATAACACATCACACTAGGAAAATTGAAGATATGGCCCAGTCAAAGGAACAAACCAACAATTCAAATGAGATACAGGAGCTGAAACAATTAATTCAGAATACACGAACAGACATGGAAAACCTCATCAAAAACCAAATCAATGAATTTAGGGAGGATATAAAGAAGGCAAGGAATGAACAAAAAGAAGAAATCAAAATTCTGAAAAAACAAATCACAAAACTTATGGGAATGAAAGGCAAGGTAGAAGAGATGAAAAACACAATGGAAACCTACAATGGTAGATTTCGAGAGGCAGAACATAGGATTAGTGAAATGGAGGATGGAACATCTGAAATCCAGCAAGAAAAAGAAAATATAGGGAAAAAAAGGAAAAATATGAGCAGGGACTCAGGGAACCGAAAGACAATATGAAGCGCACGAATATACATGTTGTGGGTATCCCAGAAGGAGAAGAGAAGGGAAAAGGAGGAGAAAAACTAATGGAGAAAATTATCACTGAAAATTTCCCAATTCCTATGAAAGACCTAAAATTACAGATCCAAGAAGTGCAACGTACTAATCAGAATGTTGGAGGTCAAAGAGAAAGAGAGAATCTTGAAAGCAGCAAGAGAAAAGCAATCTATCACATACAAGGGAAGCTCAATAAGACTATGTGTAGATTTCTCAACAGAAAGCATGGAGGTGAGAAGACAGTGGGATGATATATTTAAATTATTAAAAGAGAAAAACTGCCAACCAAGAATTCTATATCCAGCAAAAGTGTCCTTCAAAAATGAGGGAGAAATTAAAACATTTTCAGACAAAAAATCACTAAGAGAATTTGTGACCAAAAGACCAGCTCTGCAAGAAATACTAAAGGGAGCACTAGAGACAGATATGAAGGCAGAAGAGAGAGGTGTGGAGAAGAGTGTAGAAAGGAAGACTATCAGTAAATGTAAAAAGAAGGAAAATTAGAAGGTCATATAAAAGCCAAAAGGCAAAATGGTAGAGGAGGGTAGTGCCCGGCAGTAATAACACTGAATGTTGATGGATTAAGCTTCCCAATCGGGGGACATGGACTGGCAGAATGGATTAGGGAATGGGACCCATCTATATGTTGTCTCTACTCAAAGGACATGAGGGCAAGGACACAAACGGACATTGGCACACCAATGTTTATAGCAGCATTATTTACAATTATCAAGAGATGGAAACAGCCAAAATGTCCATCAACAGACAGGTGGCTAAACAAACTGTGTATACATACGATGGAATATTATGCAGCTGTAAGACAGAATATAGTTATGAAGTATGTAAAAACATGGATGGACCTTAAGGACATTATGCTGAGTGAGATTAGCCAGGAACAAAAGGACAAATACTGTATAGTCTCACTGATATGAACTGACATTAGTGAATAAACTTGGAGAATTTCGTTGGTAACAGAGACCATCAGGAGATAGAATTAGGGTAAGATGTTGGGTAATTGGAGCTGAAGGGATACAGATTGTGCAACAGGATTGAATGTACAAACTCAGAAATGGACAGCACAATACTACCTAACTGTAATACAATTATGTTGAAACACTGAATGAAGCTGAATGTGAGAATAATAGAGGGAGGACAGCAGGGGGCACAAATGAAATCAGAAAGAAAGATAGACGGTAAAGATTGAGATGGTATAATCTAGGAATGCCTAGAGTGTATAATGACAGTGACTAAATGTACAAACTTAAAAAATGTTTTTGCATGAGGAAGAACAAAGGAATGTCATTATTGAAGGGTGCTGAAAATAGATGGTAACTGGGCGGCTGCCATGGCTCAGCAGGCAGAGCTCTGACCTGCCGTGCTGGAGGTCTGGAGTTCGATCCCTGGTGCCTCCTGCCCATATGCAAATTAAAAAAAAAATAGATGGTAATTAATATTTTAAAATTTCAACTTATGTGTGAGACTAAAGCAAAAAATGTTTATATGTTACAAAATTTATATTTTCACTAGTGCATTTCCTAATATAACTTATGTAGATAGCTTGGTTGAACAACATTTTTGGATAGGACATGAGATTTTGTTGGTTTGTCCAGAGTGACGCCCTGATGAATCCCAGAGTGATTTGATCAGTGAGCAGAAAAGTATTTGCAAAGTCCCCTTTGGGGAATGGTGAGAACGGGGGAAAATTTAACTTCCCCAAGTTGAATTCTTGATATTCTCACAAGCAGTGTGGACAACCAAAGCTATAGGCTGAGCCCCCAGTCTTGGGGTTTGTTCATATGAAACTTAACCCCACAAAGGATGGATCAAGCCTACTTAAAATTAGGCCTAAGACTCCCCCCCCCAAGAGAACCTCTTTTGTTGCTCAGATGTGGCCTCTCTCTCCAGCCAACACAACAAGCAAACTCACCACCTTCCCCCTGTCTATGTAGGACATGACTCCCAGGGGTGTGGACCTTCCTGGCAATGTGGGACAGAATTGCTAGAATGAGCTGAGACTCAGCATCAAGGGATTGAGAAAAACCCTAGAATGAGCTGAGGCCCAGCATCAAGGGATTGAGAAAATCCTCTTGACCAAAATGGGGAAGAGTGAAATGAGACAAAGTGTCAATGGCTGAGAGATTCCAAACAGAGTTGAGAGGTTATCCTGGAGGTTATTCTTACGCATTAAGTAGATATCACCTTGTTATCCAAGAGGAAACGGAGAGGCGGGAGGGAACTGCCTGAAAATGTAGAGCTGTGTTCCAGTAGCTTGAGGATGATTGCATAATGATATAGCTTTCACAATGTGACTGTGTGATTGTGAAAACTTGTGTCTGATGCTCCTTTTATCTACCTTGTCAACAGATGAGTAGAACATATGGAATAAAAATAAATAATAGGTGGAACAAATGTTAAAATAAATTTAGTTTGAAATGCTAGTGATCAATGAAAGGGAGGAGTAAGGGGTATGGTATGCATAATTTTTTTTTTCTGTTTTCGTTTTATTTTTCTGTTGTCTTTTTATTTCTTTTCCTGAATTGATGCAAATGTTCTAAGAAATGATCATGATGATGAATATGCAACTATGTGATGATATTGTGAATTACTGGTTATATATGTAGAGTGGAATAAAAAAAAAAACTTCTCTGCTTTTGGTCTCATACAGTAGGTGAAGCTCTAGAATACATACCCTATCATCCTTTGCACTGTATTCTGATTTACCTTAGTTCCAACCAAATTGGCTTCCTTTTTACCTCTAATTGAAACCTGACCTCTTTTTCAGTTACTTTAACAGTTGTTGTTTGTTGCAATGCTGATTTTCAGAGCTGCAGAATTCCAGTTCTGAGTCTTAGGTATCAAACAGGCTCCCAAAGTTCCAGCTTAAACATATATACTCAGCATCTTAGACTCTAGAAATACACTTACAACTCTAGACTAAGTCTGGCTGCTATAAGAGCTTAGAATCTTAATTTTCTTTTAAGTATTTTCAAAAAGAGACCATTCCATATTTGTTCTTTTGTTTCTGGCTTATTTTGCACAACACAGTGTCCCCAAAGTTCATTCACTTTGAGTGCCTCATAACTTCATTTCTTTTTGTAGCTGCACAATATTCCAACATGTGTATACAACACAGTTCGTTCTGCTTCTCAGTTATTGTATTCCAGCCCCTCCATATATTGGGCAGAATGGATAATGTTCAAAATAAACAATTTATGTCTTACAGTGTCCTCACTTAGTTGTACAAACACCAGCACTCTCAATTTTAGACAATTTTCATTGGTCCAAAGAGACAAAGAGCTGATTAACGGCCTCATCAAATATCAAATAGAAACCCCCCCTTATCACTTATCTCTTCCCCCACCCAGGTATTTACTCCTGGTATTGCTGTGGTACTGTTGATAGCTTTCCTGTTAACTATAGGCCATATCATGCAATATTAGTTTTCCCCCTATACCCCTCTATTGTTGACTCTTTGTACAAAATCAAAACTTTGAAGTTGTTCATGTAAAAACTTATTTATAAGTGTAGAGTTAATTGGTGGGATACATGACTCTATACAACCTGTTTCAATCCTATTCAACTTCAATATGGCAATGTTACTTATAACCCTACTAATGAACTATCTTTACTTCTATCCAAACCCTTACATTTAAGTTCAACCTCATTCAACCATTCCACCCATCTCTTGCTTCTAGTGTACCTCTGGATTCTCTATATTCTACATTGTAAGCCTCTGAGTTTACCTTTATCAGGGTCATAATAGGGAACTCATACAGCATCTGTCCTTTTCTGTCTGGTTTATTTCACTCAGCATTATGTCCTCAAGGTTCATCCATGTTGTCATATGCTTCAGGACAGCATTTCGTGTTACTGCTGCATAATATTCTATCATATGTATATACCACATTTTGTTTATCCACTCGTCTATTGATGGGCATTTGGATTGTTTTCATCTTTTGGCAATTGTGAAAAGTGCCGCTATGACCATCAGTGTGCAAACATCTGTTTGTGTCACTGTTTTCAACTCTTCTGGGTATACACCGAATATTGGTATTGCCGAGTCATAGGGCAACTTGATATTTAGTTTTCTGAGGAACCACCAAATTGTCTTTCACAGTGGCTGGACCATTATACATTCCCACTAGCAAGGAATAAATGTTCCACCTTCTCGATATCCTCTCCAACATTTGTAGTTTCCTGTTTGTCTAATAGCAGCCATTCTAATAGGTGTGAGGTGATACCGCATTGTAGTCTTGACTTGCATTTCCCTTACAGTTAATGAAGATGAGCATCTCTTCATGTGCTTTTTAAAAAACATGTTTTATTGTGAAATATAACATCTATACAGAAAAGCAATAAACTTTAAAGTACATTGTAACAGTTATAGAACAGATTTCAGAGTTTGGTATGCATTACTGTTCACAATTTTTGGTTTTTCCTCCTAGCTGCTCCAAGACATTGGGAGACTAAAAGAAATATCAATATAATGATTCAACAGTCATAATCATTTGTTAAAAGCTATCTTCTATGTTATAGGTCCTCCTTCTCTTTTGATTCTTCTCCCAATCTTTAGGGGTATTTGAACTGTGCCCATTCTAACATTTTTTTTTATGTTGGAAGGGGCTGTTCATAATATGGGGTAGGGAGATGGAACTGTTGATGTTCTTGGAGAGACTGGCCCCTCTAGGTTTCAGGACTTATTTGATCTTGGAACCATCTGGAGGTTGTAGGTTTCTGGAAAGTAATCTTAGTGCGTGAAACTTGTAGAATCTCAGATAGAGCTCTAGGTGTTCTTTAGGGTTAACAGGAATGTTTTTGTTTAGGGTTTGGCAAATCATAGTAATTAGCAATATCTAGCCTCTGGAATAGTTGCTCGACTCTATTTGAACACTCTTAGCCACTGATACCTATTTTGTTATCAGTATTTTGTTTTCTTTTCCCTCTTTTGATCAGGAAAGTGTTGTCGAACCCACAATGCCAGGGCCAGGTTCATCCATGGGAGTCATATCCCATGTTGCCTAATGGAACATGGAAGTCTTCATATGCTTTCTAGCCATTTGTATTTGCTTTTTGGACAAATGTCTATTCATATCCTTTTCCCATTTTATAATTGGATTGTTTATTCTTTTATTGTTCAGTTATATCATTTCTTTATGTACACAAGATATCAAACCTTTGTTCAATATGTGGTTTCCAAATATTTTCTCCCATTGAGTTGGCTGCCTCTTTACCTTTTGACGAAGTCCTTTGAGACACAAAAGCTTATGATTTTTGAGGTGTTCCCATTTATCTATTTTTTCTTTCATTGCTTGTGGTTTAGGTACAAAGTTTAAGATGCTACCTCCTATTACTTAGTCTTGAAGATGTTTCCCTATATTTTTTTCTAGGTTTATGGCACTGTCCCTTATATTTAGGCCTTTGATCCATTTTGAATGGGTTTTTGTATAGTGTGGAAGGTAGGAGTCCTCTTTCATTCTTTTGGCTATTGATATCCAGTTCTCCTGTGTCCATTTATTGAAAAGACTATTCTGTCCCCATTCAGTGGATGGGGGCCTTGTCAAAGATCAATTGACCATAGATTTGGTGGTCTATCTCTATACTTTTGATTCAATACCATTGCTCAATATTCCTATCTTTATACCAGTGCCATGCTGTTTTGACCACCATGGCTTTATAATAAGCTTTAAAGCCAGGAAGTGTTAATTCTCCCACTTTGCTCTTTTTTTTTTTTTAAGGATATTTTTTGGCTATTTGAGTCTCTTTCCCTTGCAAATAAATTTGACAATTAGCTTTTCCAAGTCTTCAAAGTAGGTTGTTGGAATTTTGATTGATATTGCATTGACTCTGTAGATCATTTTGGGTGGAATTGACATCTTAATGATATTCGACCTTCCTACCCATGAGCAAGGAATGTCTTTCCACCTATTTTGATTTTATTTCTTTTAGAAATGCTTTGTGGTTTTTATGTACAGGTTCTTAACATCCCTGGTTAAGTTTATTCCTAGATAGTTGAGTCTCTCAGTTGCTATTTTGTATGGAATTTTTTTCCTTAATTATTTCCTCAGTTAGGTCATTACTTGTAGTATAAAAACATTACTGATTTTTGTACATTAATGCTGTATCCCACCACTTTGCTGAAATGAACCCAAGTAACTTTGTTGTCAATTTCTCAAAGTTTTCCAAGTATAGGATCATGTCATCTGTAAAAAATGAAAGTTTTACTTCTTCCTTTCCAATGTGGATATCTTTTATTCCTTTTTCTTGCCTGATCACTCCAGCCGGACTTCTAGTACAATGATGAACAATAGTGGTGACAATGGGCATCCTTGCCTAGTTCCCGATCGTAGGAGGAATGCTTTCTATTTCTCACCATTAAGTATGATGCTGGCTATGGGTTTTTCATATATGCCCTTTATATTGAGGATGGTTCCCTTGATTCCCACCATTTGAAGTGTTTTTATCAGGAAAAGTTTTTTTTTTAATCAAAAAGTGATTTCATTGAGTGCTTTTTCAGCATTAATTGATATGATCATGTGACTTTTCCCTATCAATTTGTTAATGTGCTTTATTACACGGATTGATTTTCTTATGTTGAACCAATCTTGCATTTCTGGTATAAACCTCACTTGGATGTTATGTATAATGCTTTTAATGTGTTGTTGGATTTGATTCACTGGTATATTGTTGAGAATTTTTGCATCTATATTCATTAGGGATATTGGCCTGTAATTTTCCTTTCTTATAGCATCTTTTTCTGTTTTTGGTATTAAAGTGATGTTGCTTCCTAAAATGAGTTAGATAGTATTCCTTTTTCATAAAATTTTTAGAAGCATTTGAGCAGGTTTGATGTTAGTTTTTATTCCCCTGTGAAGCTGTCTGACCCTGGGCTTTTCTTTGTAGGGAGATTTTTGATGACTGATTGAATCTCTTTACTTGTAATTGGTTTGTTGAGATCTATTTCTTCTTGAGTCAGTATAGGCTGTTTGTGTTTCTAGAAATTTGTCCATTTCATCTACGTTGTCTAGTTCATTGGTGTATTGTGATCCGTGATAACAACCCTCCTCTCATTCAAAAAATTTTTTTTATTGATAAGACAATGTACAAGCATATACATTCTTAACATACAAATACTTCATACATGATGTACAATCAATGGCTCACAATATCACATCTCCTCTCATTTCTGATTTTGTTGATTTGTGTCCCCTTACTTTTTTTGTCAGCCTAAGCAAGGGGTCTATTGATTTTTATTGATTTTCTCAAAAGAACCAAATTTGGTTTTGTTGATTCTTTCTATTGTTTTTTGTTGTTCTCCAGTTTTTTTTTTATTTTATTTCTGCTTTAATCTTTGTTATTTCTCTTCTTCTATTTGCTTTGGGGTTAGTTTGCTGGATCTTATTTACTTTTATGCCTATTTCCCAGATAAGAAATTCTCTGAGAAACACAGAGAATTAAGCAGCATTTCAACATCACAAGGGTAATATTGGCAACACACTATTGACTGATAATAAATTTGCCAATATAAACAAACACACTATTGACTGATAATAAATTTATGGCCGGTTAACAGACTGGTCTGAATGCAGCTAGCTGGCGGTTCTCCACTGGACTCACCTTTGAGTCAGTTGCCAGGGAGCCCTTAGCTGGTGCTGTATTTTCAAGCCTGAGGACCCGGGGCAAGTGGCTGCCATCTGAGGGCAATGGCCCCTGGCAGGGTTAAGGTAGGTGAACCCCACTCAGTTCCTATGTGAAACCAGAAGCACAGAGAGGAAGCACCAAAGGGTACCCCACGTGAGGGTCCTCTCCCTCTCTTCTGTTTTTCCCTTTTAAAAAAAAACATTTTTAATGGCATATAATTCACATACCATAAAATTCACCCATCTCTAAAGGATAATATCATCCATATTTGAAAATTTCAACTTCTATATGAGACTAAAAGGAGAGACGTTCATTTGGTGCAAAATTTATATTCTTGGTAGTGCATTTCCTAATTTAACTTGTGTGGTCAGTTTAATTGAACACCATAAGTACATGGAATCTTGAATAGGGCATGAGATTTTGTTGGTTTGTCTGAGTTAGTGTGATGCCCCAATAAATCCCAGAGTAATTTGGACAGTGAACAAAGAAGAATTTGCAAAGTCTCCTTGGGAGAATGGTGAGAAAGGGGGAAATATTCAACTTTCCCATTTGGAGAATTTCTGATATTCTTGCAAGCAGTGGGAACAACCAAATCAATAGGCCAAGCTCTCAATCTTGGGGTTTGCCCCTATGAAACTTATTCCTGCTAAGGACAGGCTACAGCCTACTTAAAGTTAGGCCTAAGAGTCACCCCTGAGAATCTCCTTTGTTGCTCAGATGTGGCCTCTCTCTCTCTCTAAGCTGACACAGCAAGTGAACTCGCTGCCCTCCCCCTCTCTACATGGGACTTCCAGGGGTGTAAAGCTCCCTGGCAACGTGGAACAGAAATCCTGGGATGAGTAAGGACCTGGTATCAAGATTGAGAAAACCTTCTTGATCAAAAGGGGGAAGAGAGAAATGAGACAAAATAGTATCAGTGGCTGAGAGATTTCAAACAGAGTCGAGAGGTTATCCTGGAGGTTATTCTTACACATTATATAGATATTCTCTTTCTAGTTTATGGTGTATTGCAGTGGCTAGAGGAAAGTACCTGAAACTGTAGAGCTGTGTTCCAGTAGCCATGTTTCTTGAAGATAATTGTTTAATGACATAGCTTTCATAGTGTTACTGTGTGATTGTGAAAACCTAGTGCCTCATGCTCCTTTTATCTAGGGTATAGACAGATGAGTAAAAAATATGCATAAAAAATAAACAAATACTAGGGGGACAAGGGTTAAAATAAATTGAGTAGATTGAAATACAATGAGAGGGAAGGGAAATGGGTATGGTATGTTTTTTTTTCTTTGCTAGAGTGATGCAAAAAAATGATCACAGTGATGAACATACAATTATGTGATGATATTGTGAGCCATTGATTGTACACCGTGTATGGAATGTTTGTATGTCAAGAATGTTTGTATGTTTGTATGTTAAGTTTTTATAATAAAAATATTGTTTTAAAAATTCACCCATCTAAAGTATACAATCCAATGTTTTGTTTTTTTTTTTTTTTTTTGAGTTGTACAACCATCAGCACATTCTAAGTTTAAAACATTTGCATTGACCAAAAAGACAAACTCCATAGCCATTGGCAGGCACTTTCTGTTTCCCCCCAGAACCCTCAGCCCTAGGCAACCCCTGCTTTCTGTCTCTATGATTTGCCCATTCCATATAAATGAAATCACATAATATATGGCCTTTTGTGTCTGGCTTCTTTCATGTAGCATACTTTTTTCAGGTTTCATCTATGTTGTAGCATGTATCAAAACTTCATTCCTACTTATTGACGAATAATGTTCCATGGCATGGGTATGCCACATTTTGTTTACCCGTTCATCTGTTGATGGATACTTGGGTTGCTTCCACCTTTAGACTACTGTGAGTAACGATGCTATGAACAATGGTGTACACGTTTTTGTGTGGTCCCTTCTCCCCTTGGTTTATTCACTTACTCACTCCCGCTCTCCACTCTCATTCTCCTCCCCACATAGTCGACAGTTCCAGTGTATATAATAGGTATCCTTTGTTTTATGCGTTTATGAAAAATGTGCAGTGCTCTTTTTTGTTTGTGCATTTTAAATTTATGTGCATGGTACAGTGATAAAGTTCTTATTCTGCTCACTCAGCCCTGTGTTTTTAGGCTCCATCCATGTTGCCAGGCACATATCTGATCTAATACTTCCGACCGTGGTATGGACTCTCAGTTGAGCCTATACCACATTTTGTCCATCCACTCCCACAGGGATACCTTATTGACCCCAGCTTCCTGCTGCCACACAAACCCACAGTGAACATCCTGGTATATGTCCCCTTCAGGACCTTAGTGAGAAATCTAGAGCACATATCCAGGAGTCATAGAATATGCTGTACTTACTTTGAGTAGTGCCAGTGGTGAAAACAGTCCTTCCTCTGCCAGTGGGAGACAAGGTTGGGGACCAAAGGAGGAGATGGCAACGGTTGTTTTCATCCATTTTCTTCCACAGAAACAATAGCTAAAATATACACTCCCCATCCAGCTTTGCAAGGCTTCAGGAGAGGAAGAACAAGACAAGCTTTGCAAGGCTTTAAGGACAAGAACATGGCTCCTGAAGGATAGGGATGGCTCTCTTTTTATTTTAAGTCTCACTTCGCTAAGTTTCTAGAACACCAATTGTCTTTAAACATTTTGTCTCATAAAGTAAGGGCAGGCTTTATCCTCATGGATTAAAATTTTGAAGGGAAACTACTGTCTTAATAACTTCCTTTTGCTCATGGGGTGAGAAGTCCTTTGACTCAGTAATGAATGTTTTTGTGTTTTCTAACTAGGCATGAAGTGGCTGCAAGGGAATTGGGTCAGTGCTTCTGGCTTCTCAAAATTCCCCTGGCACTCAAGAACACCAAGGAAAGAAAAGGAATGGAAAGATTCAAATGATTAGACGGGAATTTTTTTTAACCTCTGACTTCTGGTGGCTTTCTAGAGAGATTAAAATCTTTATGGATAGAGGAATCTGAGAAATTTCTTCCCTGGGGGGAGATCCTATGGGGTCTCCTGAAGAGGTGCAGTTTCCTTTCTTCCTATTCTTCCTTTTTAAATTTTTTTATTTTTTAAAATTTTTATTGTGGTAATATATATACACAACATAACACTTCCTAACACTATTTCAAGTATACCATTCAGTGTTGTTAATTATATTTACAATGTCCCAAACATACTTTTTAAAAAATTATAGTGACATACATACAACATAAAATTTCCCATTTTAGCCACTTTCAAGCATACTATTCATTGGCATTAATTACATTCACAATGTTGTGCTACTATCACCACTATCCATTACTAAAACTTTTCCATCACCCAGAACAGAAACTGTACCCACTGAGCATTCTCTGTACCCAACTTCACCCCTACCTCCCACCCCTGCCCTGGAAATCTATACTCTACTTTCTGTCTCTATGAATTTGCATATTCTAGTTATTTCATATAAGCAAAACCATACAATATCTGTCCTTTTGCATCTGGTGTATTTCACTCAATATGGTGTCTTCAAGTTTCATCCATACTGTTCCATGTATCAAAACTTCTTTCCTTTTTACAGCTAAATAATATTCCACTGTATGGATATGCTGCAGTTCTGTTTATCCATTGCTCTGTTGATGGACTCTTAGGTTGCTTCCACCTCTTGGCAAATGTGAATAATACTGCTGTGACATCGGTGCACAAATATCTGTTTGAGGCCCTGCTTTCAATTCTTTGGCAGTATACCTAGTAGGTATACCATGATTTACCCAGAGCTTGTGCTACATCCCTTTATCTCATATCCAAGGCACCTCTTTTTATACACCAGATCAGAGGTGGGGCTGTGGGGGTGGGGGTGGGGCGGGTAGAGGACATTAGAAGTCTTTTGCCATGAGTTCATTTATATGTCCTCATTTTGGTCTTCTAAGAATTCCTTATCATTGCCTTTTCTTTTATAGTGAATAGGGCAGCGTGTGGACAGTCCCGTGAAGTTACTGAAAAGGCAGGCAGCTGGGAGGGAGAAAGGTGGCTGCGAGACTGCCTAGGACTCCCTCTAGCTCCTGCCACATCTCCCACTCCTCTGGCCCCACCCAGCTTCTGGTTTTTAAATTCTAGTTATTTGGAGCTGTTTCTGTGACTGGCTTTACTTGGAAGTATTAAGGACAAAAAGAGAAACCTGCATTTCACAGCACCGAGCTTCATTTCCAGTATCATTTTCTCACAAATGCTGAGAAGGAATAGGTTAGGAGGCAGAGCTGACATCTTTGATGAAGTCATCAGGACTCATGACTTCTATTTGTCCCGAACATTTTGTTTAATAGCAGCATCATGGACAGTGGGGCCAAAGGTCAGCAGGTCATTGGACATGAAAGAAGAGAGGATTATCACGACGATAACAGCATCTACTGCATATTGGGCATTGTGTTCTGTACTTTAGTTTTATCCTTCTAATCCATATAGAAACAATGCAAGTTAAGCATCATCCTAAATTTGGGTATAAAGAAATTTGAGCTTAGAGGAATTAAGGAACTTGACCCCTGTCACAAAGCAGAGAGTTTTGCCTCAGTCTCTCTGGCTTTAAAGACCACATTCTTTTGACAACCCCATGCTGTCCTGCACCCCTACTTTCCACCCTGCAAAGGCCCTCATCTCTCCTTGACTCACTACTTCTGCTCTTCTTAGGCAGGACTGAGCTCTGACTCAGAGCATGAGAGGAGGCTTTTTGGCACAAGGAAGGGACTCAGGGTCAGGCAGACAGTTTAGAGTTGGAAGGAGCTCAATTAATCTCTGCTGGAAGCAAGAGAAGCAGCAACAGATGATGCCCAGAAATGGTCAAGAAGAAGCAAAAGGAGGTCTGAGGTTACCAGAAGGCAGGGATGGTGTGGAAGCTGCTTCTCAGCCTTGCCTTCTGATCCCATTGCTCCTCACAGAATGGAGCTCATGGTATTTCCTCAGGGAAGGGAGCTCAAACAGCAGAAACAGTCTGAGAAACTGGGCAGCTGAGCCCCTCCTAGGCCCTTAAAGTCACACTGAGGACTGAGAGGAAGAAAGTCCTGAGGTTACCTGAGGCCCAGCAGCTGTGGGCTTGGCATGTGTCCATGATGTGTGCTGGGCTCAGGTTCTCGCCCCAACACACAACCTTGCAACAGGCTGGGCCCCTGAGCCTGGCTAGTTGTAGGCCTAGTGGGCCTGGCCAGAAGTGGGGAAAGAAAGGGACGCTGGGTGGCAAAATGTCAAAACTCTGACAAGAGAGCCTGTAGGGCACTCAATGTGGGGGTGGGAGGATGTGGAGGATGGATAGAAGGGTGAGAATAAAGTAGATAAAGAGCCATAAGTTTCAGATGCCTCCCTTGTCTAGGCTGGATGTTCCATCTGATAGAGCTTGCAGGGTTGGAGCGTACAGCTGGGCAGGATGTGCTTCCCACAAGTCCAGGAGGTGTCATTCACACAGGCCAATGTGAATGGCAACCTCCAGGGTTAGCCCCTCCTCAATCTGCAACAGCATATGTAGCAGTCCTGTTCTTGGGTGCCTAGACATCATTTTTAAATAGGCTTCTCCTTATTCTAGATTTTAAAGGTGGTAGATCTGGAGCGTGAGGAAAGTGGAGACCTGGCACCATCCGGAAGTTGAGAAGGCCATCATTTGCTGCAAAGTTAGGAGTTTCAGGAAGGGCCTGGCCCCTGGATCCATAGGCAGTGACAGCTGAAGTGGAAGAGTCCTGATCTATAAGCAATCATAAGCACCAATTGCAATCAAAAACAAATAAACAAAAAATTTAAATGATCTCATCTGACATATAGGAATCAACCATCTTGAATGAAGACATAGCTTGGCCTCTATGCCTGCTGCTCCATTAGTTCCAGTCCATCCTGAAGTTGGACTTCTTTTCAAAGGTGACCCCAGAGGCACGCTTGCCTTTAGTCCTCTGCCTTTTCATGGCTCCCATGCCCCCTGACCTCCAGCGTACCAACATCAGGACCAGCCCAACCAACCCTCTCCTTCCTTTCCTTCAGGGTGGAATCCAAGAGTTCCTTTGCCCAAATTCTTCATTTTTCATGTGTATTAATCTAAGGATTATATGAAAAGGAAAAAGAGTAGATGTTTAACAGAAGGGTTCCAAATCCCTCCCACCACAGCAGGTAGTCAGCCTCAAGTGGCTAGCCAGGCGTGTCATAGGGGGAAGTGAGGTTGCCTACCAGGCCTCAAATCAGGGGAGGAGAGAGGAAGCCAGTGGATCAAATGCAGCTGCTGACTCTAGACTCAACAAAGTCAGCCGGTATCATGAGAAACACATAGAGCACCCTGATTCAGCAGGAACCCAAGCCTGCAGCATCCCTGCAGGTCTCTCCACAGAAGGACAAGTCAAGGAAGTTGCAGGATTTCGCCACTGACCTGAGCAGAAGGGCAAGCTCACCTTTACTCCCAAAGTTGACCAGACCAGGCAGAGGCATCCTGGCCAGGCTGCTTCCTCCACTGAGGTGCTAGGCCGAAGGCTGTCACATAGGTGCTGAGCTGCCCTCTCTCTTTAGAGGGAAACTTGGCCAGGTCTTGCCCAAGGAATTTCAACCCAGGCAGCTGCTTGAGAAACAAAGTGCTGGAGTTTCCTTTGAGCAGGAAAGTTTAAAATTGGGGTTAAAGATAAAGGTATATGAGCTGTAAGCTGTTTCTCATGGCTAGTTAAGGAAAAAGATCTTACCAGGACCCCAAAGCCAAGAAGAGAACAGTGACCTGAAGCAGCCTTTTTGGGACATAACCAGGCAGATTCCATTTAAACTTGTTCTTCCCTCTTCCTGTTCTTGGATGCTTACAATTTACAAGGCCTCTCCCATTCTTCAGTCCTTGCATGCCTAAAACCGAATGACTTCAGCTCCCACCACCACCTTTCCCCTCTGGTTCCTTTTATCTTTGAGTCCAATACTCCCAGCATGTTTATTGGTCTTCTCTGAAATTCATCCAAGGGATTTATTTACCTCTCCCACGTGCTGAAACAGCAGGACCGCACTCAACAATCCAGGAGAGGTCAGTTGTTAAGAGAGATACAGGGACCAAGTCGCATGTGAGTCCAAGTGAGGGGCCCTTGTGCCCGGGTTGTTTTTTGGGGGATGGTGGTGGTCCAAGCACAGTTGACCCTATTTTTCCTTTATAAATGGCTCTACCTCCTCACCCTGCCTCCTTACAGGCCATTTTAAATACTTTGCTTTTGTTATATATTATAATCGGAGCCCAGCTGGAGTCATGGTGGGGTGGGGGTGGTGAGATGAAAGTAAAGATCCAAGACCCAAACCCTCACTAAAAGACTACATCTAGGAAGCACTAACAATTGTGGGGAGAGTGCTTGCCCCTTAGGCCAGGCCCAGCCACTAACTGGCTTGGACCTCTCTATCTCTGATATAACCAACAGCCACCTCCTTAAGGAGAAGGCCAAAAATGCCTGTTTAGGCCCTGGCTCTCTGGTGCCCTCCCAGTCTCCCCCACCCCTGCTCTGGCTTCTCTTTTGGCAGGCATATTTATTCGAAAAGCTTTTTCCCCAAAGTATAATTTCACTGTCTCTTTTCTACCAGCAATTCAAAACCCTCCTCTCATATTTCTCTGCCTGCCTTCTTCAAGAACCATGTTTGTATTCTTGAGTCTCCATTCCACATCTGCCTTGCGAGTTTAATGGGTGAGACCAAATTCGGACCATTTCTCTCTGTGGCTTAGTCAGAATTGCATTAGTCTTTTATTGCTTAGCTGCTTCTTGATTCAGAATTTATACATTTAACACACACACACACACATACACACGCACTTGTATACTCACTTGAAACAATCCTGCATAGAAAACCCTGGCCAAAAGTTTTCTTTGGCACAAACAGAACATTTCCATAACTTGCTACTTTCCTAATTCTCTAGGGTTGGCCCACTGCCAGATCAGGGAATTTCAGCTCTGAAGGCCAGAGAGGTTTGCTGTCCCAGCTCCTGAGGTCTGGGCCATCTCCAGCACCACCATATTAAGATTATAGTTTAAGAAATAAAATCTGCCACTCCTTCCTCCACCCTTTTGCCCCAACTCCTGCAGATTTGCTGTTGTAAGCAAGGGTCTGTGAGGCCTGTCAGCCAGGCCTGGCTTTTTTTTTACGACCCCAGCTTTCAGAGAGCCTTTAGACAGTTGGCTCCCAATGTCAGAGCTGGTATCCAAGGCCCAAATTCGGTTTTAGTTAGTCCACTATGATGAGGACAATACACTCTTTTCTTGTGGCTTCAGCTTAAGATTTGTTGATAAATAGTAAATTTTCTCTGAAGAACTTATTCTCTATGTTCTGTGGCAGACTCCCATTTATAAAAGCTTTCTATGTAGTGTGTACATTTTGGTATCAATAGGAAATGAAAGCAAAACAGGGAGGATTTACTAATGACAGCAAGCACTGTGTGTTCTACCAGGCACTGATGTAAGCAATATATATATGTATATATACACAAATATATGCACACACACACGACATATATATACACGCATTCAATTCTTTAACACTGCGCTAAGACTGGTACTCTTTTTCCATTTCATAAACGGAGAAGCTGAGGCTCTGAGCAGTTGCAACTTGCCAAAGATCTTGGCTCATCGACTGATTCTGGTAGGCCCTACAGGGATGTCTAGGAATAAGAAATCATCAGAGTGGGATTTAGAGAGCCCTCTGATCTTGGTGAGGGAGCTGGAATGGAGGGAATCTAATTTTAAATTGAAAGAAACCCATTTCACAATTCCCAAGATTTTCAGTGCCTTGCTCAAGGCTCACGTGCTACATCATTGAAGGAACAATATAGAATCCACTTTGCTTGTTAGTCCAATGTTATTTCCATTCCATTCACAGGTCTCAGGAGGAAGAGAATGGAATAGAAGCTAGACCTAACAATTTAAGGTGGGGTCTTGGAGAGACTAGAAATGTGAGAAAACATTGATCTAGACATGGGGAAAAACAAACAAATAAACAAAAAGCCAAGGGTAAAAAGGTGATAGGCGTAGGCTAACCGGACTGGGTATACAGTCAAGTAGGGAGATCTTACTCTATGTAAGCTTATGCCAGTCACCATCAGCCACACAATGAACTGTTTTAGGTTCATGTTTAAGATGCTGATGTTAAGGTAACTATACTATCTTTATTTCAGGGAATTGATGCTTTCTAGAGGTCTGCAAAGATAATTTCTCCAAAATGAATCCCATGTTTTTTATCAACTTCCATTATAAACTAAGGATTATACCTGGTGGGAGAAGATGGTGATGGGTTGGTCAGAAAATCTTTAAACCAAGTGGTTCAGATAGAGGCCAATACCATGGCATGCTGGATGCCAGTTCTTTGGAGTCGGGAAGCTGTTCAACTCATCTAGCACTTCATTTCTTCCCTTATAGAGTCTTCCTAATCCCTTTCCCTCCAAGTGGCTTCCCTCCCAACTTCCCTAGACCACAAGAATTTCTCTCATGTCTAAGGATCACTGGTTGGGACTTGGATATCTTGGTGTTTTGTTGTCTTTCCCTAGCTTTGGTGGGGCTTCTTAACAAAGGCAGACAAAAGACTTGTAAGCTAGCATCCTGTACATCAGCTGGTGTATTCCATGAGCTCATGGCTTTGGAGTCCATGAAAGGAGTTACTTTCCAATTTTAGTAGGTTTGAAATACCATATATCCCATATTTCCTTAAAATGTGGTTGTCTTGCAGATAAACACTTCAGAACCCTCACATTGATCTAGACATGGGGAAAAACAGCTCACATAAACCTCAGGGTAACTCCTCCTGCTTGTCCCTGGCCATTTTAGTAAAGTTTATCTTTGCCACTGATTCATTAAAATGTGTATTCTAATACCTCACTCAATTCTGAGAAGCATTTTAACACCTCTACTAACAACGAGATGCACTTAGGGTACAGATGATTAAGACTTTTAATTGTATTTCTAATGCATACGGGAAGATTTTTTTTTTAAGGAAATTCAAAATTAATTTCAAACCACTTGAATTCATGTTATTTCATTCCGGTACCGGTGCTGAAGGACAAATGAGCACTCAAACCGGAACACCTCATGTAAGGGAACCACACAGCTTGTCCAAAGCCATTATCCTGCTATTGTGGGTAAGTCTGGGCTCATTGAGCCTTACTTCAACTTGGTGTTTCAACCCTGGCATACTGCTTGCTTAATTCATAAGGAAGGACAGCCTTCCTTTGGAAGTGTCTGTTTTTCAGAGAGGAGTCTTGGTTGGTAAGAATTTTCCAGTTATCTATAAGAGGCAGCTTTATAGGTGAGATATATAGATTTTGCTTTTATTTTTTTTAAAGAAAAAAGTGCAATGCATGCATACGACAGGGCAGGAAAAGGAATCTGAGATTTGGAAACATCAGGAAACATGATTTCTTTTGGGCTGCTTATAATGTCACTTCTCTGCATGGCCCTCTTGGTTCCAAAATTGATCCCAGATCAATTCTGGGATCTCACTAACCTGAGTTCTTCTAAACCTGCTGCTCAAGGAAACCAAAAAGAAACCTCCTCCTACCCCACGTTTTGTGGTCCAGATGTGTCCTTTGTCCCTACACCTAGTAATGACAAGGATGTAGAGTACTCAGTTTTTCTAGTCACTCAGCAGCTTTGAATCAAGTTTCCAACAAGGCTAAAAATTATCATCAAGCTAAAAAAAAATACTTCCCTCCTGCCCTATGATTTGAATAGGCAAGAATTAAAACAGAAAAGAGAGGGTGTCCAAGCAACCAAGTCTTCCCTGGAAGAGAAGAGGAAGACGTGAGAAGTGAATAATAGGTTTATTTGCATATACACCAGAGAAGAGTTAACCACGGCTGGGTGAGAAGAGGCAGGCCTTGTGAGGGAGTAAGGCTTCAGCAGAGGAAGGCACCTTAACAAACAAACAAGAGACTCTCAGCTTATTAAATCAAGCATAGTTGCAATCTTCATTTGCCCCAAGCCAACAGCTCATTTACTTGCTGTCCTAGAGACATAGGAATTGCTTACAAAACCAGGTGGGAAAGTAAAGTGGAAAGAAATGGTTTTACATAACTGGACCGACTACTTTTTACTTTATATAAGGATACAAAGAAAACATACCAGGGACTTTCAAATGGTTCTTAATCTAACCAGTGCCATCTGCCCTGCTAATAAAAATAGCTATCAGCAAAGAATTTGGGGATTAGATGTGTCCCCAAAGTTGGGGCCTCTACAAGGGTTTAGAAATAGGGACCCTGGAAGTGGTTCCTGCCAGGTTTCCAGGACCTTGGTTACAGAGAGATCTCCAGAAATGAGGGTGTGGTGGCTAGGGAGATGGTGCCTATCTCCTGGCTAGTCGAATCTGGGATGCCGGGAAGAGTCTCTCCCAACGCTGGAAGGTCATTCTAGCTAAAACTGCTCTTTCTTGGATTCGAAAGTTAACCAAAATGAACCATGACTTCTCTTTTCGGTACCCAAACGAGATTAAGGCTTTTACTGTGAAAAGACCAACTTCTGCATTTGGGAACTGTAACTACCAAATAGTTAGTTCCCAAGAGAACTTTAACCTACTTCTTTTTCTCCAGGAAGATATGTAGATGGTCCTTAGAGAATTCAGAAGAGGTCACCTATTGATTAGATTAAAATACATGATTGGATATGCTGACTAGGAAGGTGAAGAGAAACACACAGAGTGTAACTTTTTTTTGTATATAAAGGATTAAAAAATTCCAATTTAATAAATTTTGGAAAAGCAAACGTAAAATGACTTGGGCTTATAAAACCAGAATTTACAATTATCTGTGAATAGTCAAAGACAAATCATAGAACCATTTTGATTACAAATCCAAAGTAATTCTAATGTTGGTTACAGAATCACTTTCCCATTGCTCTAATAAGATTACAGTTGTTAGATTGTAAGCACCCCCATTGCTAGTCAAACTGCTGACAGAAAACATCTCCTTCTTCCAGGAAATCGTTTTCACACTCAAGTCACATCACACATACCAGGCACATCTTTCCTTTTGCAAAAACTTAGCAAGATGTTACCTCCTTTTGGCTTAGATCAACCACCTTCCTCTTATGAATACTCAATCCCCTTTCCCCCAGTGCCTGAACCCTTCCAAGTCTTCACCCTCCACAGGCTGTCTCCCTGGGCCCCAGTTCCTGCAGGTCAGGTCCTTCTCTAAAAGGAAGGCTGTGTCATTGAGGCCACATCCATCACACATTAGGTACTCCCCATGCCAGTTCCAGCTGGTCGCCTGGTTTTCTAGCACCTTTGCACTCAAAGTTGTATTGCTCTTCTCTCTCTCTTCCTCCTATCTCACCAATACTCTCCTGCCTTTTCATGACATTTAATCCAACAAGATACCTGGTCATTCCTAGGTCCTCCTGTGTTATATAACCCTTTACTGATGCCCAGATGATTGTAACCATCACTGTAACACTGAAAATCTCCTGGTCCTATCCCTTTTCAATCATCTCAGTGCAACTGAGTCTTTTCTGGGAGCCCTGAGTCCTAACAGCCATTCCTCTCCCGACGTCCTCTGCCTCCTGACAGATATTCTCAATAAGAATCAGCTAAGTTCACGATGCCTCCTGTTCTACAAGAATACCACAGCTTCTATCAACTGCAAGTCTGAGGAAAGATGCCAGTCCTGCCAATTCTGACCAGTGGTTTTGGGATGCATATGGTACCACCCTCTCCTCTTCACTACATATTTTTCATTAACCCACCCATAAACACTCACTTTAGTAGTTTAAGCACAAAGTTCTTGAGAGCGGTCTTTTCCCTTTCTTTCAATATTGTCTAGACTCCATCACAAAGGGCCAAGGAAGCACCTGCTAGCCTTTTGAGGGCCTCTTAGGAACTAGCACCTAACTGGTTAAAGTGTGTTACCATGACTAGTTATATTTTATGGCCTCCATATACTATGTGTTGCAGCATTATTCAATTTACAAACAGTGAAATTTATCTGGGATCTGATCTTATGTGACTAAGATCTTACAATGCTAATCTCTCATTAGCATTAAAAATGGTTCACTTTTAGTATGTCCACATTAAATACTCAATGAAGAAGTGTTACTTAGAGAAAACATGGAAGGTTTTTTTTAAGAAAGCAACCATGCTTTCCTCTCTAGTGTAACCAGTGGGCTGGAGGCCTGTTTCCATTCTCCTCTCCATTCTTCTGGCACAGCTAATCCACTACTCACTGGTAGCACAATCCTTATTTAGCAGGCACTCATCTTATCAAGACCAGAACACCTATGGCATGTAAACAGGGTGAGATGGTAAAAACGATCTATCCATAGATCCTTTCTGGTGGAGCAGTAAAAGAAAAGTATTATGAGACAACTGGGCAGAGAGGCTGAACTTAGGTGTGCCAGGACACACACACACACACACACACACACACACAGGAACAAGTCAAATGTCTCAACGAGGATTTACTTTAACAGAACTTGGCACAGGTACGCTATGCTCAAGTCCTACTAGAAAGGAGTCACTTGTTTTTTTTTCTTTTCTTAACACAGCACAAGCCAATGGCCAGCTAACCATTCAGACCCATTGCTGAACAGAAGGGAGCAGCATCAAACACAAAAATTCAGGCCCTGGATTTATGTGCCTTTAATACTTTTTTTTATCCTTTCCCGTGTTCACTAAACAGAATTTTTTTCTTTGCAAGGTTACTTTTTTTGTAGCTTTCTTCCCCCTTTGTATTTATCATGTTTTTAATTTCTTCTCTGAGGAGGAATTCTCTGAATCCGCATCTTCTAAATCAGCTCGGTGCCTTTTGAGGCCACTGTGGCCATGGACACCCCTGCTGCTCTCTGTGGCTGGAGGATCAGCAGGGTCCTCCCTCATTCCAGCACTGGGGGTCTCACAGGCCATTTCAGAGCCACAACAATCTTTGTGTAGGAGTGTCCCTGTCAGGGACAAGTTATCATGGTCAGTTTCCAAATGGCCTGGGGAAGAGTAGGCCACCACCTCCAGCTCCC
Organism: Myrmecophaga tridactyla; assembly: GCA_004026745.1. Lineage (NCBI taxonomy): Eukaryota > Metazoa > Chordata > Mammalia > Pilosa > Myrmecophagidae > Myrmecophaga > Myrmecophaga tridactyla. The sequence goes on from PVIY010003732.1 coordinate 94,750, forward strand.
CAAAGTTCTGTCCATTGTTATGAGGGTGAGGGGGGCGGGGGTGTAAGCGTCCATTGTTGTGGTTGGCACAGATGGTTTCGAGGCTCCTTTCCTCACTGTCTTCGGACTGGGTCCTGGGACAGTTGCCAGGCCCGCTGATGAGAGTGGAACCAGATGCCTTGGGGACAGGAGGAGAGGGCGGCTCCTCAGCCCGGCTGCTCAAGGCCTTACTCAGAGCTTTTCCATTGAGCTTCTTGGTTTCGAAAGAGTGTTCTACAGAGCCACCATTGTTAGTGTCCTGAGAGGTACCCTCTGGCAACTCTGCCCAGGGGTGGCTGCTGTGCTCGTGGCCTGAGCCATTGCTGGAGTTTCTAGTAGAAGTCCCTTCTTTAAAAGCATCCTTGCTGTGGCCTTCGGGTGGCAGGTCCTGGTTCCTCGGGACCACAGCCATGTTTAAACAGGTCTCTTCACTGGAAGAAGGGGCTGGGTTGTCCTTGTGGCTGGTTCCTGCTCTCCCATCATCTGCTTCCCCAGTCACTAGGGAGGTCTCTCCATCTTTGTTATTTGAGTAGGAGATATAGGAGTAGCGGAGCCACTTGTAAGCTTTATAAATCTTTCGCTCGACCGACTCTATGTCGGAAGTTGGCGATGCCCGGCTTGGCTGAATCTCCAGAGTGGAACTGCTCCGCTCAGGGGAGGAAGTGGGGGAGGAAGAGAGGTCGTCCACTTTGATCTGGGGGTAATCATAGTTGTCTTCTCCAATATAGGTGTTGGTAGGCTTGGCTGGGGCATTAGGCCTCTCTTCTCGGGGGGCCTTCTGTCGGCGCCGCATGGCATTCCGCTGCCGGGTGGAGGCTCGGCGTTCATTCAGCTCCTCCTCATCTTCGGAGCTGCTGGAGCTGCTGGAGCTGCTGGACTCGTCCTCAGGGCTGGGTGATCGTGGCCGTGGGAAGAGATCAGTGTCTAGTTCAACCTCGCAGGTGTTTTCTTCAGAATCAGACTCATTGGAAAGGGCCAGGAGGCGCTTGTCCTGATAGCGCCGCAGAGCAGACAGGCGCTGCTGGCGAGAGGCTGCATCCTCGCAGGTGGGTGGTGGTGGAGTTGATGCCACCGTGTTTGTGGTGGTGACCCTCAGGGGCCCCAGATGGAAGGCATTGTCGGCAGACTCATCCACGGTGGGGGGTGGGGAGCGGGGCAGTGAGGCGGAGGACTCGGAGTCGGTGTAGCCGGAGCGCTCACTGACACCAGCATGCAGCTGGAGGATGGTACTCTCGCTGAGGTCACTGTCTGAGTCGGAGCTCCAGCCCTCAATCTCACGGCGCACCAAGGAGTCAAAGAAGGCCATCATCCGGGGGTCTTCCTGGACAGACTGATTGGCATAGTCATGTGACAGGCCGCTCCCACTGTTCAGCACCAGGCTGATGTACTCTTCATGGGTATAGAGGCAGCGGGAATCATCCTCAATCCGACCATCAAGGTCTCCAGTACATCCTGGCTGCTTATATGGGCTCCAGATCTATACAGAAGAAAAATAAAACCAAGCAGGAACTGATTGGAGAGTATTCTAAAGCTGGTGGTTATAACACCAAGGCAGAGCTTCTCCAGACCTTTCCTGTTATTTAGCCAGGACTTGCTAAACCCGCCCCCATTTTCTTGGGTGGTGGTGGTGCATGGTCTGGGAATCAAACCCAGGTCTCCCGCATGGAAGATGAGCATTCTACCTCTGAACCACTCGTGCACCCTGCTAACCACTTTAAAATATATATCCTTCAAGGTCTGGAATTCTATGAGCTGCATATGAAAACTGAAGCTTCTGGAGTCAAACGTGGGAAAAAGCATAGTCTGGGACATAGCATTAGCCTACTGTCAAGAGATGTCCCTAGGTGCAGGATAATCATACAACATCTCCCCACAATATCCTTCTCCTTCAGTTATCTCTATTTGAAGCTTGGAAATTACAATATCCTTTTCTTCATAAAACAGAGGATGGCCTGAAGATTGGCCAATGTGTTCAAAACTCTAAAACTGAAGCTGTGCACAGAGAAGTATCACTTTTCCAAGGTGAAAACAGACCCAGCAGTCAGTCCTCTGTGACAGTTAATATTTTAGCCTATGTCACTTCTCCCCAACTGTGACATTTCTATTTTTAACTAATGGGAATTGCTTACTGGAGTTTAATGAGAATAACCAACTGCCTACACTGCAGTTCCCTCTTGTGCAGACACCAGTTACCCAGGAAACTGGGTTCTCATAACCAGAGAGCTGCTGGCTTACCCCCCAGCAGCTTCTCTAAGTTGCAGTAATAGGTTAGATACCCCCCAAAGATGGGTGATTGGAGTCCTATCCCTTAACATCCCCCAAGAAGAGGTAACTGAAGCCCATCCCTTTGGTGGCACATGGGCTAATAGCCCAAAAGTGGGCAAAACTAGGATTCAAACCAGTTCTATCTGAATACAAAGACTCAGCTCTTAGCCAACCATACTACACTACAAAAGCAGAGATTTTTTTTTCCTATCTGGAGTCATCTCAGAGTAGGTAATATTTGAGCTAGACTGAAGTCTTTCAAATTCCAGCACGGATCTTCATCCAACTAGGCCAAACTCAACTTCTGGAGTTATATAGTTAGAGTTACCTAATAGCAAAATGCTCTCCATGGAAGGTTTTTCCAAGTAGGGTGGTTGTAATGGGGGAAGGGGAACCAGAAAACACTTTAGAAGTTGGATAAATTATGCAAAAATCAAGTTCAAGGTAATTAAGCTGTCACTGCAAACAAGAACGATTAGCTCCACCTGACTGCCAGACTGGTCCACAGAGCACAGTAAAGCAGAGAAGCTACATCAGCCTGTAGCCATGGCAACTCAGATGCAATTCCAGGTGATTTTCTTGTCTGACAGGCTAGTGTCTATCTTTAGATGGCACCCAAACCAGAAAACAGTGGCCTCTCATTTCCCATCCTTCATCAAGACAATGACTTTGTTTCTACAATCTAAGGACAAGTTCCCCTCTTGTAAGAACTTTCCTGAGCTGTTCCAGCTCCCCTGCTCCATCTTTGCTTTACTAGGCAGCTCCTGGGAGGTAGTATCTACCAATTCAAGAAGTGCTGAAGAAATCTTCTAGATTAGCTTCTCGTCACCAATTCCAAACTCAGATTCATTCCTTCAACTTTTTCCCCTTGCCCAACCAAGTATTCTCCCCTTTTCAGCTTTATAATCTCACTTAGAAGAGCTTTTAAGTCAGTGGTTCTCAAACTTCAGAATGCATTAGAATCACCTGAAGTACTCAGCAAAAATGCCAACCCTAGGGTTCACTCTTAGAGATTCTGATTAGTAAGTCATGGGTAGATACCAGGCACTCTGCATTTTTAACAAACACCCAAGAAATGGGTGAGTCAGTGCACTGACTTTTAAGAAGTACTGGGGCATGGTTAGCATAATATAAGAAGCAGAAAAGAAAGGATTTGCCTGAAGAGATTCCCAAATTCTTCATAAGACTCAATACTTGAGAAACATTTAGATCTCATAACAGGGAGGTAGGCACAGGTAGAGGTGAGAGACTTTCTTAATTCTTAACTTCCTAAAAGACATGGCCTTCAGCACCAGGCTCAAGCTATAAATGACTACTACTCTGAGAACAGACATCTGAGGAAATAAAAAATTTGGTGGCTTAGAAAGGTAGCCAAGAAGTCAAAAGAAAGGCCCTTAGAAGGTCTTTGGGGTCTTATTCTTAATTTGGGGTGAAATCTTTCATTTTCCCAGTTTAAAAATGGTAAAATTCTATTAACCTTGTTCTCCAATATGAAGATGAATTTGTTTATACTTTATAAAAATTCAGAATTTGTTATCCTAAGGGTAAAATATTAATGGTGAGTTGCTGGACCAACTATTTAGCAAGACAGACAGACCATAGGTTCTAATCTATTCCTACACCTCCTCCCGCCCCTCATTTTCATTTCAGGAATGAAAATCATAACATTGAAGTCAGCTTTTACTTGGGCTTTGGATTTTATTAAGCTGAGGTAGACTGTTCATTCCTGAAGCATGGAGTAATGGAATAAAATGCCAGACCAGGAAGCATGAAACCTGTGAGTTCCCACTCAGCCCTTAGCTAGCTGATGGCCTTGGGTGAACAAGTGAAATTAGATGGTTCCCCTCCAATCTTAAGATTCAGAGTAAAACAGAACTTCCATTCCAGACAGTCAGTCTTCAATCCTCAAGAAATTCATAGTTTAGAGCTGTGAGACCAGGTAGAGTAGGTAGGAAGTTCAGCCCCACCACTTCACATCGCTCTGGGCAAATGACTTCACCCTTTAAAGTTTGTGTTTCCCATCTGCAAAACTGACAATACTTAAATGACATAACCTATGACCAAGCACCAATAAATGTGGACTTCTCCACTTTCTCTTTTATTTGGCTGCTAAGTATCACAACCAGAAATTTTAGAGCCTCGTTGAAGAGACTTTTGAACATCAGAAGAACTGAGTGTTCTTATTATCTTGATCCTCCTTAAAATATCAATTTCATACATTTGTGAATTTGTTCATTTCCTTACACTGAAAGTCAACAATTCAGAAATGAGGTAACGGAAAAACAATTTCCTGTTACAAGTTAAATGTGGCTAGACATGCCTCCTCGTGGGGTAATGAGAAAAGGGAGACGGGATGAGCAGCTCTCTAAGCCTTTACTAGGGAAAAGTTTAGCTCTGGAGGCTGCTGAGGAAAAAGGATGTAGTTCAATTCTTACTCAAACATCATCAAAATGGAAAGCAATTAAGTAACCGGTGTTCTGATCTGCACAAGTGACCACGACATGCTTTATATAGCTGTTCTAAACTCTCTTCTTTGTGCTATTATACTGAATTTAGAAATTCATAGAGATGAGCTCCTAAATCGCTATTAAAGGCTCTCCACACTTTCTAATCTTGCTTCCAAGACTCTCTGGGCCTGTTTCTGGCCTAACTTCACAGCCTGTCTCATAGTCCTTCCTTTCATACACTTCACTTTGGCGGCATGTGATCATTTTCTGCACGGCTCCTATACTTTTCTGTTTCTGAGCATTTGTTCACAGGCGCAATGCCTGGCACACAGTAGGTAATTAGTAAGCATTTATTGAGCCAATGAAATAAATAAATATTCATTGCCTCTTCTTGAAATGTTCTTCCTACCTTACTACTTCCTTTTGAAGTGTTATCTATTCTTCGAAATCTAGCTTAAATATTACCTAGAGGTTACCCTAAGCAGGAAAAAAGTTTCTCCCTCCTCTAACGTCCTATAGCACTTCATTTGTTTAATCTCTTGTGTACCTAGTACAGTTTTCATTATCTTTATTTCTTGTCTCTCCTACCAGGTTATCAATTACTAGGAGGACCTAGGTTACCTCTACCTTTGTGTCTCCCACAGGGCCTAGCACAAATGGCAATGGGAGGCATATCACAAATATACAGTGAATATACGAATAAATATTGGTCCTTAAGAAAAAATGTCAGAATTTGATCCATCTTGCCCCTCCCACCTGCTTAACTGTAAAATGACATTTACATTTTGGTAAATGTGGGCCTTCAGAGGGACGGAAGACCTGTTATGGGTGAGAAGAAGCTGGCCCTGACAACAAGGTCCCTTTTCCTCTGGGCTAGAAGAGAGGTATCAGTGAAGAACAAGGACAGATATAGAAGGTGGAGTGCAGTGGGAGAGAAAAGCAGGCCTCAGGCTAGACTAGAACATGGTGGGATGTGGTTCTTTGAACCACTGTTCCCCTCAGAAATAGAAGTCGAAAAGTGGCATTTTCTAAAATCATCAGAAATAATCATGTACAGACACAGGCAATTCACTGTTATCCTCCTCACTTTACAGATGGGAGAGAGACTCAGAAAGCTGCTCAAGACTGCTAAGTCTCTGTGGCTTTTTAGAATGATGTAAGTGCAGATATTCTAATAGTCAGACCATGTTAACTTTTCACTTGGTCTCTTCCTTCCACCTTCCTTCCAGCAAGGCTTTAAAACCTTGCTACTCCCAACCAGACCATGAAAGAGGAAGACACCTGAGAGACAGCAAAGCCAAGAATTCCAGAGCTATATACTTGCTTTCTCACTATTGTCATCTGCATTGACTTCTTGAGGTTTCAGGTAGATCTGCCTGCCTCCTGGTGGGGCAGGGTTCAGATCCTATGGGAACCTGAGAGCAGTGAGCTCCCAAATTCAGTATGGATAACTTCATAGGGAAAATATTTTCTTCTCTCTCTCTCCTCTTAGAGCTTGGCTAGTTTCCAACCCATGACCTTAAGAATAAGGACTTTAGTTGACTAAACAGTAACTGGGGAGACTTAACACAGAAACATTCTGCAGGGCACAGCCTAATAGGAATCTCTCTTCTAAAGGATATGCCCACGCAGAGAGCTCCCTGAGAAAGAGAATGATGTCAACGAGACTAGAAAGGACATGTTATAGTGCCAACCCATTAGTCATAGGCCAGTGGAGGGTGAAGAGGAATGCAAGGGACAGGGTCATTTCAATGACGGCCCAAGAAAGGAGTACTAAGATAATGAAACCCATCAGGCTGTCCATCGCTTCCCACCAACATGGTGAATGTGGCAGTATACTGGAAAGAACAAAGGACAGAGCCTATCTTAGGTATATCACTAGCTGTGTGACCCCGGTCAGCTAACTTATACTTACATCTCATCATCTGTAAAAGAAAAGGCTGGTATAAATGACTTAGAAGTCCCACTGTAGCCCTAATGGAGAATGTGTACACCCATAAAAATCAGTCCTGAGTCACAGAACCAACAAAGCCTAAAAAAGGGAGTTGGTCTAAAGGCAAACAAAAATATTGACCCTCATTTCAATATTAAATTTATGATAAAGTCAAGTTATCACAGGTTCCCCAAGAATTCATCATTTGCCCTGAACTCTAATTTCTTTCCTCACATGTAGAAACAGATCCAAAGGTTACAACTGGAATATGAGTGATGGGCAATGGACCATCCTTCCAGGGACCAGGCTAGGCTGGGCCCCTTAGTTGCAGGCTAAAAAAATATTACTTGGCAGAAGTGAGTTCATTTGGTCAAGATGCAATTAATGTAAGGGTAGTCTCGATTACAATCACAGGCAGTGGATTTTTGATATATCAAGACATATTAGGTCAGCCATTAATGCTAAGTGCACACTGATGGTGTAGCAGTTCCCCCTAACCTCCAGTTGAGGTTTGGAAAACAGAATTCATCAGACTCAAGATGAAAAGCCATTGGAAACATTAATAGCGTACAAGAAAGTATCTAGAAGACAACCTCTGTTTCAAAGCCTAGTGACTATTTTTAAAAATAATCCTGAAAGGGGATTTTAACTCATTCTTTTAATATCAGTTTTCCAATATTTTGTAATAACATCAAAATCACTGAGTATTTTAGTAGACCTTTACTATGTCTTTTACAGGTTGTTCTAGTGACTTTCAATTACGAACTGTAATAATTTCTCTAAAAGGACAGAAAGGGACAGTATCTTACCTTAATAATCTTTTCTACACCAGAAGAGCAGATCATGTAGGTATGGGGATTAAATCGAACCTGGTTAACAATTGACCGATGCCCTTTCAGCACCATGAAGGCTCCATTGACTACCCTACCAATGCCACCTGGGGAGACAACAAAAGAAAGAAGAAAACAAAAATCAAACAATGCATTGGATGAATGTAAATAGATACCAGTTAATGGCAGCTAAACAGGGCTGAAATGGAGCTGAGATTTTTTTATTAATTTATAACACCAGCAAAATGCTTAATCTTACAGATAAAGTTGTTATGGAAAGAGTGAAGATGAAACACTTCTCAGCATATGTGCTCTTACCAAGAGCCTTTATTTAGCCCTTAAACATTGCCCATGCTCACCTACTGCAATTCCATTGTTAATGAAGCTAACGCCACTTAAAATATTTCTTAAGTTTTTGGTCCCCAAGATAGGATCCAAGTGTTACCTTAGAAAAGGCCAGTCATGAGCAAAATGAGGCTAAACTACTTGGGAACAGTTAGGCCGCTGAGGCAGGGACATGCAGAACCAGAAGCATATAATTACTTAAATTAAGCACAAAAAGCACCCTTGATCCATTTACCCTCAATTTCTATAATGAAGATAGCATAAAGCAAAACAAAATAGAACAAATAAAAAACAAAGGGACATCCTGACCAAAAGGGGGAAGAGAAGTATAACAAATAAGGTATCAGTGGCTGAAAATTCAAGTAGAGTTGAGAGGCTACTCTGGAGGTCACTCTTATGCAAGCTTCAGTTAGACAGTACTACTATCATAACTTGCCAAACCCCAACGAAAACCATTCCTGCCAATCCTAAAGAATATCTAGGGCAATATATAAGATTCTACAAAGGTTCCATGCACTAGGGTAACTTTCCAGGAACCTACAACCTCCAGATGGGTCTCTGGACCAGATAAGTCCTAAAATGTAGAGCAGCCAGCCTTTCCAGAACTTCAACTAGTTCCATCCCTCTATCCCATATTATCGACAGCCCCTTCCAACATGGAAAAGTTAGAATGGCCATATCTCAAATACCTCTAAAGAGTGAGAGAAAGATCAAAGGTGATAGTGAAGTTATACAAAGAAGGTCAGGTTTAACAAATGAGTATGAGTACTGAATTAGTCTACCAGTATTTCCTTTATTCTCTAGTACCTTAGAACAGCTGGAAAAAAACCCCTAAAATTGTGGACTAGTAACCCACACCAAACTCTGAAATCTGTTCTACAACCAATTGTTGCAATGTTCTTTGAAATTTATTGCTTTTTTGTATATATGTTATTTTTCACAAAAAAAGAAAAAAGAGAAGAAAGAAAACAAGTGAGTATGACTGCTGAATTAACATATTAATATTTCTTTTGGTCTTCAGTGCCTTGAAGCAGCTAGAAGAAAAAACGAAAAACCGTGGAACTGTACCCATACCAAACTTTAAAATCTGTTGTATATAACTACCTGTTAAAAAGTACTTGGAAATGAAAAGAAAAACAAAAACCCAATGGGAAAGCATTGGAGAGAATCTTTTTGCCACCACCTCCCCACCCCCTATAAAGCAGTGAGAACTAAGGATGAAGAAAGGATATTTGGGTCACTCTCATGATAAGCAGGGCCCAGGTATCCAGAATTTGAATTAGCAAGTAGCCCTTAAAGAAGACCCTACATGTGGATTAAAGTTAAGATGCTACTGATAAAAAGGTGTTTTAAGGACCACCCACCATCCTGTAAGCATTCTTCTTTAATGACTGAGAAAAGCATCAGAAGTCTGGAACTTATAACCTAGATGAAGAGGTCATCATTTATGAATCTGAGGTAATCTCAAAGGCTCAGCTTTATTGGTAAGAGACATCCATAGAGAGCACATGCACCCCACACCCAAGTTCTGACCTTTACATAAAACAAAATCACTTCTGAGCAATCATTACCAGGTAATAAGACAGGTATGCTTTTATGGAGAAAAAGGATCAGAAAAGGCTAAGTACAAAGACAGGTTACCATGGTAGGAACCCCTAGGCAGCCTGAGTGCACTGGACTCCAAGGGTGGAAGAGGTGGAGCAGAAAGTGACCTGGGCCTAGTCAAAATAAAAATAAACCTAAGAGGATTAAGGAAAAAGGATCCACAAGAAGGTAGGGACCCTAAAACAGATGCCTCAATACAGTGATCTCTGTGTCTCCCAGGGTTCCTTTGGTTGTATATCTCTTCTAGATAGGGCTGATTTAATGAGCAGTATTTCTGTTCATAGGCTTCTTCTGAATTCTACTTTTTCAGCATTCTATTCCTACCCATTGGGATGGTCATAAGCAAAGAAACTGGGTTAAGCCTCGTACCAATCTCTTTATTTATTACTACTGTCTCCAAGACAAGGAATTTAGTCACATCTTCAAAAATCATGACAGAGCCAGGATTTGAACCAGAGTCTATTTGGCTTCCATGCCTAATACCCTTTCCACCATATCAGTTGCTTTTAGAAGATGGAAGGATTTTAATAAGGATGGAGTCAGAGGTTCATAACTGATTTCTAAATATCTTTGGCAGTTATTAAATAGGTTGGTTTTCTTTCTTTTTTTTTTTAGTATGCTGAATGGCAGGGTCACATTTCATTCTTCATCCATGTGCGTATCCCATTATTGCAGCACCATTTGCTTAATTTTTGTTTATTTGTTGGTTTTTTTTTTTGCTGGGGGGTGGGGAGGAGTGTATGGGCCAGGAATCAGACCCTGGTCTCTGTCATGGAAGGTAAGAATTCTACCACTGAACTACCCTTGCACCTCTGGTTTTCTTTTTTTTGGCATGGGCAGACACCAGGAATCGAACCTGGGTATCTGGCATGGCAGGCAAGAACTCTGCCTGCTGAGCTACTGTGGCCCACCTCTGGTTTTCTTTTGAAGTCCTAAATTAAAAGGAAAAAAATACTATCCAATGATATCCTGAGTACAAGATCTAAAGTATCACCGTAGGGTGTTTCATCACACTGCTAACTCTGTATACTCCATGAGACCATGGAAGTAGGACTGGATCTGTCTTATATACTTGTGCATAGCAAGCACCTGGGGTGCAGTGCTTGAACTACCACAGGTGCTCAGAAATGTTTGCTGAATGGATAATGTTTGAGGAGTGGGCAATTTTAGAAAAAGCACCACCAAAGGAGAATAGATAGAAGGTCTCATGTCTTAAAGAATCAGCTACCATGGTACTGAAGTTTATCTGCAAAACCAATCTTTCCATAACAGTTTACTAGGATATAATTACAATAACTTTCAACTCTAAAGAATAATTGAAGGGTATCAATTCCTGAAATTTCAGACTATGGAAAAACTGTTTCTGTTGCTCTTTCATACATTGTGATCTCATCTGGTTTCTCTTCTTGGCAGCAATTTTAATACTAGGCCTTTTTTCCTTCCTTCCACCCAAACCAGTATCTAGGAAATCTGAAAGAGGAGGAAGTTAATAGAGTTAAGATCCTATGGTGAAAACAGTTATAGGAAGAATTGTTGCTGCCATTTATTTAAGGTAACTAAGCCTGTGTACACAGAATCATAGCAATGAATGAGTTCCAGAGATATTCTCCACAGTTTCTTTCCTGGTTTCTAAGTTTCAAATGATTGAATACAGCTGCTACTATACAGTTTAAATATAATGATTTCTAGAGAATAAATTATTATTAGTCCTGGAGATTTGCATATACAAGATAGTTTCCACTTTAGTCTGAAATGTTTAAAGTCAACATGCCAGTTATCAGTGAGAACCTGGGGTCTCTTTTCCTCCATTACTTAGTCAGACACTGCCAGTCATCAGCAGGTTTAAGATGGAAGGAGTCAGGCAGGGAATATTTTTTCCTAGAACTACATACCCTACATGATCTCCCTATGAGTCAGTCAAGGCTACCTCTAAGGTTGTGAATGAAGGGCCTGGGTAGGATAATCTTCACCCATGGTTGCCTAGCTAAGCCACGAGCAAATAACTAAAAATGGGTACCAAGGAATGAAATAGAGCATGTCCAGAATAAAGGATCTGACTCATCTCTCAATTTCTTCTGCTCATAGGAACAAGGCAAAACAATCACTTAAATATCTAGTTCTGGTGTCTGTAATTCAGAATACATAAACAAAAGTTGCCCTTTTGATTTACTAAAACCTTCCTCAGACAGACACACACACCTGTCTCATACCTTTAATTTTTGGGTGTGTGTGTGTGTGTGTGTGTGTGTTTGTGTGCATGGTCTGGGAATCGAACCTGGGTCTCCCACATGAAACGCGAACATTCTACACTGAACCACCAGTGCACCCTGTCTCATATCTTTAGAAACACAATCAGGAATACAAACCAACAGTCATTTTTCTGGGCCATCGGCTCTGGGTGGCTCAGCCAAAGATGTTACCAATACTTTGTAGGTCTCTCTCACAAGTATACGCCAAAGTTCTCATGTAACCATCTTTCCTTCGGTACAGAAGGGATGCTAAGGGAAGTGGGAAAGGCTATATATCACTTTATTCTACTGCCTGGCCTTGGAAAAGAAAATGAGAGCTGGTGATCTCATAGGATTCCAGCATCAATGACTTATTCACTATCTTAGGGGTTGCCAGGAAACACAAGTGACACAGAAAAAATACCTTGCTTTGAACCCAGACAAAGACCTTTCTAAGATGCCAAGTCCAAATGTCCTCTGACAAGACAAAGGTTTAGGCAGATAGGTCCTCACTTCCCTCTCCTTCCTTATTTATCAGTTCATCTTTTCACAACATTCAGCCAGGGGGTTATTCCCTCAGGTGTCACCAAGGTTAAGGACACTATTCCCATTTCTTGTCAATTTCAGTCACTTCAGCAAAGTCCTCCAAGAATGACTATGCTTTCAACCCACAAGTTAAAAGCAACCTGGTCGAGATTTCTTGATGCTTTGGTCTAAGAACAACTTTCCAATCACGCTGGGAAGTGATCCTCAGTGGCCCCTGGAACTCTATACCAGGACAGTCACTTAAATACTTTGCACTAAAATCAATTGTAAATGCAATCTGGATAAAACACTAGTATTAATTTTCTTGTCCAAGTCTTAGACTCCCCCAACCCCCTTTCCTATTAGCCTATAATTAATGGGTGGGACAAAGCACCTTGATGCGAGAGGAAGGAGAAACACTGGATGATACTGAGATTAGAGGGAGGGAAAAGTATGAAAACAGAAGTGAGGAACCACGAACAGAGACTAGAAGATGGGAAGGGACTGAGGGAAGGCAAAAAATTAAGACAGAAGGAGATAAAATTTGCATTTCCAAGCAAGGGAATGCTGATCTTCATGAAGAGGGTAAATAATCTTCCTAGATTTAGCACTGGTACATCCAAAATGGTAAGATCAGAATTAGGTATAGAAGGAGGATTTGGCAAATGATTGTTAAATTGAAATAAGTAGAGAACACCGTTAAGAATGGTATTTTAAAAACGCCAATACTCAGGTAAGACAGACAGAAGATTATGGTATAGGAAATGCTCTTGGCATTTCATGAGAGAACCATACCTGGTAACTCTTAATTGGGGTATCAAAGCAAAATCATGCAGAATATAATGATAAGGCAAAACTGGGAGCAAATACATAAAGGTACTACTTTGTAGGGGGAGAAGTTGAAAAAAATCAGGTAACAAGTTATTCAAATGATATAATGGACATCAGATCTCTGTAATTACCTAGTTCTTCTGTAAGCAGTAAGACTTGGGTTGGGGAAAATTCAGTGTGTGATAGCATGTGATACTCAAGATCTCTGTATCGGTGAACTTTAAATGATTAATTTGGCCCTCGTCCTACTCATCTTTTTTATAAGATTCAACATACTTCTCCTTGACCCACTTTCACTTGCCTTCCCAGGATCCCTCTCCTCTCCTGGTTTACCTTCTACTTCACTAGTCACTCCTTCTGGATTTCCTTTTTGGCTTCTCTTTGATTTCTTAATATTGGAATTCCTTAGGACTCAGTCACTGTCCCCTTCTCTTCACAAGCTATACTCACTCACTTGGTGATTTCATCCAGTTTTACAGCTTTAAATACTACCTACATGCTACCAAAACGCAAAAAAAAAAAAAAAAAAAAAAAAAAAAATTCTAGTCCAGACCTTTCTTTTGAACTCCATACCTCAAGACTGTTATTCAACATCTCTACCATTACGTCTAAAAGACACCTCTAACAATGTTTGTAAAGCTAAATTCTTGATCTTTCTCCAAATAGGGTCCATCGGCAGCTTTCTCCATCTTAGTTAACTCCTCCTTCCTAGTTGCTTAGTACAAATATCTTGGAATCATTGACTCTGCCCTTTCTTACTCCCTCCCCCATTTCCTCATTTCATCTGTCAGGAATGGTCTTACCTTCTAACTATATTTAGGATCCAAGGACTACTACCTTGGTTCAAGCCATCATTACCACTCTCCTGGATTATGTAAGATTCTACTAGTTCTCCTGGTTTCTATCCTCTGCAGCCAACTTCCCTAATCTATCCTCAACTCAGCAGCCAGAGTAATCCTGTGAACCTGATCGTGTCACTCCTCGCTCAAAACTTTCTAGTGGCTCCCCATTTTACTCACAGTAAAAACCTAAACCACTGGACAACCCCCTACCCCTCGCTTATTTTTATGATCTCCTAGTATTTTCCCCCTTCCTCACTCTGCCTCAATCCACTGGCTTCCTTGCTGTTTCTGGGACACACCCGGCAACACTGTGCTTACTTCAGGGACTTCATACTGGCTCTGCCTAAAGCGATCTTCCCCTGGATACCTGCATAGCTAATTCCCTCACCACTTTGAGGTTTTTGCTCAAATGTGACCTTTTCAGTGAGGGCTAAACTGATCACCCTATCTAAAAGTGCATTCCCGACAGCACTCCCACTTCCTATGACTACTTCCTATTTCCCTTATTCTGTTTGACTTTTTTTTTCCCATAGTACTTCTAACCTTCTAAACATGCTATATAATTTATTGTATCTATTGACCACAGCCTGTTTTCTCTGCTAGAATGTAAGTTCCATGATGGGAGGGTTTCTTTGTTTCTGTGCTATATCTTTGCTACTCATAGTAGGCTTTCAATAAATATTTAATGAATGATTAAAGCTTCAGGGAAAAAAAAACACAAAACACCTGTATCCATTCACATGGGCCTTATCATCCAATGTGTGGATTATCCAAGTGCTTTTTATTTTTTCTATCTTCTTGCTGCCAATTTTAGAAGTCTCCTTTTCAGCATTTTTACAATGGTAAGTACAGAGAAATAAAGGGGACAAAATCCAACCTATCATTCAGGATTCTTTGAAATACTAAAAATTTCCTGATAACCTAAAATCTCTTCAAGCCATCCTTAATTATCTATTTTTTATGGGCCTTTTTATGGAGCCCTCTTAAAAAAAATTGTGATAACAAATATACAACATAAAATTTTCCATTTCACCACTTTCAAGCGTACGATTCAGTGGTGTTAATTATATTCACAATGCTGTGTGTGTTAGTTAGATTCAGTTGTCAACTTGGCCAGGTGAGCATGCCTAGTCTTGTTGCTGCGGACATAAGCCAACGGTACGTGAACCTCATCTGTTGCCAATTACATCTGCAGTCAGCTAGGAGGCGTGTCTGCTGCAATGAGTGACGTTTGGCTTAATTGGCTGGTGCTTAAATGAGAGAATGCAACGTAGCACAGCC